>QRFJ01004759.1:43352-78418 GCA_006176705.1 Cocos nucifera | reverse complement strand
GCTCTGATACCAGTTGAAGAAAAATTCTGATTTTTCAGACCAGGTTCATTCAGATCTGATCGGATCAAGAGATATATTTCAAAAACTTTTCTCTTTGATCTAAATTAGATTTGAGATATTTTAGATCTAATTTTTATTATTCTAATAATTAAAATAAAATATAGATAAATTAAATCAAATTTAATTTACCTTGATGTAGGGTAATCCTATTACCCATTGATGATCCTGTAAGCAGCGAAAGGTTCTAGATCTAGTCATGCAAGTATCTGGCCTCTATCAGTATCTACTCAGGTTGGATCAGGAGATCCTCTTCTTCTCTATCATGTCTCCAAAAATTAGATTTGAATCTAATTTGGAGGATCTTCAAAACAGCTTTCGAAGATCAGCAGTTGTCCTTTGCAGCAGCGCAGCCTTCTAGCTTTCTATCGCCTTTCTCTCGCCTAGATTGCACCAACTGAGATCCCAAACTTCTTTGGGCATGGAGAGGAGAGGGAGAAGATGAACTTGGCATGGAGGAGGAAGAGAGAGGTAGCCTTGGGGCGTAGAGAATTGTTCTCCTCTTTGAGTTGGGCGCAGGGTCTTATTTATAGACTATGCATGATCCAACTCCTCTTCATCCCAACCAATCACAACCCTTTATGAAATCAGATCTAAATCTGATTGGTGGAAATAGAGTCCCTTGGATTCATCCTTAGATGGTGCCTAAGACCAGTCAAAGTTGGTTCTTAGGAGGAGTCTAATCAGAATCCAATAAGGAGATGGAGTTCCTATCCAACAGGGACTCCTAGGCGCCTCAAGCTTGGGCGCACGCCACCCTTGGCATGCACCCTTCTCCTTGCCAGTTTCTGGTAGGGGGACAAGCCCCCACCAGCTCTCCAATAGGTGCATGACATGTGGACAGAAGTCAAAGTGTCAATGGTCAACATTTGATCAAGTCAAAGGATGAGAAATGGTAGGTGACCAAAAATGGTAGGTATTGTCTTACAAAATAAGACAATCCTTTTCTGACCTGGACAAGCTCCAGTCAGACCAAGTGAAGGCCTCTGATCGAGCACAAACTCCTTTGGCTCAGTCAGGACAACTATTTATGATAGTAAAAGAAGAACGTTAGGTTCAATCGAGTGCTAGCACGATTTTCTTGAACCTAATTGAATCTCATTCAGATCAATTGAACTGGATCAGTTCAATTGATGATCATTAGATTCAAACCCTTGTTTGTGTGACCCAGTTAGGTTTAGTTCTATATGGTAATGGGATATGTCATGATCTCTATCATCGACATCATCGAAACTCCTTTCGATGGATCAGAACTCTTCTGATTCGAACAGCTAGAATGATCGATCATCTAAATCATTCTAATTGCTCCCAAAATCCACCAGTGACACCTAGCAGTATATGGTGGCAACCCATCAGAGCTGAATGCGAACCTCTTGGTGCAGCTACCTGTGTGATTAAGTTCTTCTATCTTGAGCCCCGATCAGATTAGGGTTAAGGTGAACTCATCAAACCCTAGTTTCTATCATATGATGTAATCATTCGATTCAAGTCCAATGTGAAAATCCTAAATAGAAACTCTTTCTATTATTTCACTCTGCCATGGCCATGGGCTTCTGAACTTGATTCTCATGATCATCATAGGGCGGCTCCTCTACCACCGAGGTAGATAGATTCCATCTTGATGCAATCCAGTTCCTACAATGAATATGCTATAGCCAACATACACCTCAGAATTCTGAATGGCTAGGAGATCAAGTTATGGTATAGTCAAACTATAACACCCTCAAGGTGAACTATCGATGCACCTCAGATCAAAGAATCAGATACACCACTGCAGCATCGAGTCAGTCATTGATGAAAAGGTAGACTTCCTAATGACTACTCGAGGTGGTCATGCTCAATGTCCTCGCTCTCTAACGAGTACCTGTACTCTCGCGCTGGTGTCTCCACACCATAGACTCAAGACTCATCTACTAAAGAGAAATGATTGTACACCAACCATTCAGATCAATCACCATCCTCATAATGATTCTATGGTTGGAAGCATTTTATAAGTTAATAATGATTATTCATGTCTTAAATTTCCAACTCTTGAAAATATGAATTATCATTATCATTAACTCAAAGGATGTATCACAGACACTAAATATACATATATGATAGAAAATAATCCATTTTATTAATTATAGTCAAAATTAAAATTTTGCCCCTAGATGTGTATTACAAGTGTCAGCCAATTCTGGCTTCTAGGGCATATATATCTAATAGATCTTGCAGTCCTTGATTGATACATAAGGGCAATTCATCATGAACTTTCATATGCATAAGCTGCAATGTACCTTAGCTAAATTGATGAATATGCTGGTTACTACTGAGCTTTTTTTGAAAGGTTCAAAGGACTCAGTGCTTACTGTGGAGCGGATGATAGAGACGCGATGTTGTCATTAAGACATCGTGTTTATCAATTTAATCTGACTTCTTAAAATAATTAAAAATACGTAGATAGTAGTGAGTCAGATCGAATCCACAGGGAAGGTAGTGTTTTTAGATTTGAAATCTTTAATTTTTAAAAAGAAAAAGAAAATAAAAGAGTTTTAAAATTAAAAGTAAAGTCAGAAAGTGAAAATTAAAGAATACAGAAATTTAAACTTGGTACTAAGATCTACTAGTTAGATCTTAGCATCTACATGTAGTAAAATAAAGAGCAATAATTAAAGTATAGAAATTAAATTATAATAAAAATAAAGAGCATAAATTTAAAGAATATAAAATAAAATTTATATTAATTAAAATTTTAAAATTTAAATACATTAAATTTAAAATAAAATAAAATAAAATAAAATAGCCTGATCTTTGATCTTGGATCGGCATGGGTGGAAAGATGGTATAGAAGCCCAGCTTTTTCTCTCAGCACCAGTTGCCACGAAGCAGCCATTAACCTAGAGCCTAGCTTCACCCTATACCAAAGCTTCATCTTGATCGAAGATGTTGATTTCTAGAGGCCTGGGGTCTTTTTTATAGAGCTAGGAGGTCTAGAGAGTTTTCTTCTAGACAATGTGGAACTAAGGAGCTCTTTGGTCATCAATATAGGAAGAAATTTAAGTAAAAATTAGATTAAAAGGAGTCCTAGATGAATTCTATTGCTCTGGATGAAATCTGGCCATTGATAGAAATCCAACAAACCAAAAATCATTAAAATTAGATGTGTATCAGCCTAGATCAGGTCGGATTAAATTCTGGCCATCTGATCATAGGTTGATGGAGAAAATTTGGCCATTGATCATGCGTCGAAAGTCTTGATCATCATCGAGAGCATTCTAGACCATCAGATCATCTCCTGGATCGAGCGCTATCATTGGATGGTGATTTGCATGAAATCTAATGTAGAAAAACTCCCTCCATCATCCGATCTTGACCGCAAACTACTGCAACCATCGATCGTGCAATTACTGTTCCCATGGACTGCATGGATTAGCTTCACCATACACCTCAATCAATCAGCACCTCCTCTTGTCGAGTGAAAAGTCCAAAATACCCTATGAGCCATGATAGATTTCTGTGGACCCTTTAAGGGTCTAGGTTCGCCACATGTCGTACCATGATTCGCCAGTCTGCTGAGCTGGCGGTCCACGCCTGGATAATGGACCGACTGACAACTTCTATAGCTAAGTCGACTTTGACAGCTTGGCTTGGCTTGCGGAGCCAACTGAGCCATTTTTCTTTTTTTATTTAATTTTTATTTATTTTATTTCTTTAAAAATTCATATCTTCTTCGTTTTAGCTCTATTTTGCTTGAAATTTATTTTATTATGATAAAAAAAATAAGCTCTTTCCATTGATAATAATATTTAATTTTTAATTTTATTATTTTTTTAATTAATTTTTTAATTAATAAAAATATGAATTTCTTAAAAATATGTATCAATTAATTAATAATTCTTAAAAATTAATATAAATTAATTGATAAATTAATACTTTTATTGGTAAATTAATGGCACTTATCATACCCCACAACTTAAGCTTTGCTCATCCTCGAGTATAGAAAGAATTTAGTTTTAAATATCTTTTAACTTTAGCATTTCGAATTTTACCTAAGCAGTTTTTAAAATGGTCATTAATATTCAATAGAGCATAAGTGAGACATATCATTGAGGTATTAATACTTATCAATAAAAAAATTAAGTAAAAAATATTAAATTTTTTTAATTTTTTTCTAAATTATCCCATCTTTATCTTTGATTTGTCTAAACTTTCATATAGGCAAGTATATTGCTACTTCCGTCCTTCATTTATTAGTTTTTATTTTCACATTGTTCACTTTTTTATGTGAATATCATTGCTTACTTAAGCAATGGGACCTTATTACTCGATGGAAAATTAATATTTTTTTATTAATGTTGTACAACTATTGCGTGTCTTAACTCCTTAAGATTTCTAATTGATCTATATAGCGAGTCTTGGACCAATGACTCCCAAACCAGTTGATTTTAGAATACTAGGTATAGAATACCCCTCGGGCTTACTAGCTCGAATCAAACAGGCTACGAGTTAAGACTAGCTTTATAATGAGCTTCTTTACCCTTCCCATCTTTTGATGCGAAATTCAATGCTTGCTTAGGCAAAGAGGGTCGGTTACTTGGTGAGAAGTACTTAAAAACTATTTTATTTAATTTTTTTTATAAAAATTATTTTATTTAATTTTTTTATATGAAAAAACGTATAGTTATCCTACACAAGCCTATAAAAAGTAGACTTTTCTTTGATGCTAGTAAAAAAAATTAGAAACGCTCTAAGGAAAAACTTTTTATGTTCTAAACTTAACTCTTTATTGAATTTTCTTAATACTTGATTCCTCAATATCTGATAGATTCTCTGATCTATGCATCAATTTTCTTTTAAAAATGCTTAGTTTAATTCAATTCTTAAGCATAATCAGGTGTTTAAATACTAAATACTAACTTTTTCGAGGACTTAAAATTTTTAAAATTTTTATTTTTTTTCCTCCCAACTTAATCGGCATTGTCCTCAATGGAGAAGAAAAAATAAAGGGTGTAATAAAGAACATGAAAGGATACATCTAACTATATTTTTGGTTCAACACATACCTTTAAAAATTTGGGCTCTCCCTCCAACTTATTCAAATTGTCCTTAAAAGAAAATCAACTGAAAAGATAAATTAGACTAAAAAAAACTAAATATTGAATTGCCTCCCAACAAGCGCTAAGTTTATCATCTTCAGCTAGACACAATGCAGCTTAACTATCCTGTGTCAAATATTGGATTGATAAATTTTAATGATTTTGGATTGCCAATCTCAGAAAGTTGATTTATAATCCCATTATTGATATAATCATTGTTAATTTTAGGAACATAATTTGTGATCCCATTCTTAGGCCCATGTTTATTAAGAATTTCTCCTATTTGTTCTTCTAAAATGCTCATGAATGGAGTTTTTGTATTATGAGTTAAGTTTGATTCAATGGATGCTAGAATAGTGACAAAAGATGATTTTAATTCTGAAGGTAAATTAATGTGATCTTGCTTAAACAACTCCATTGCTTCTTCATTACATGCCTCTTGATTTTTGTAAAAAGAACCGACTTCTAGGGTTGAAGGGAACAGGCTTTTAGGTTTATAAGTTTCGGATAAATCATCTATTCTCTTTTCCCCTTTTTCTATCACATTTAAACTGAAACTAGCATCAGTACTAATTTTTGGCTCAGATTCTTCTATGTGGTTAGTCTCAGTACTAACCAGTTCCTCTAGGTGTATCCTATGTTGAACTATGGAAGGGCTGATTCCTTTAATGTCTGTCATGGTCCAGCCTATTGCTTTTTAGTTCTCTCTTAAGACGACTAATAATTCCTCCACTTGGTTAGAATTTAGGTCTGATGCAATAATTACAGGCAAGGTTTTTTCTGAACCTAAATATGCATACTTGAGGTGCTCAGGGAGGGCTTTCAACTCTACTTTGAGTGCCTCTTCTTTTGATGACTCGGGTGATGGTTTAGTCATTTCTTTGAATGGTTCAGTGGGAGGCTCAACAGACTCAGCACTCAAGTCTTCTTTAGTGTCAAGTGTATTTACCTTATTATCCACTTATTTTTCTGATCTTAAGGAATGAATAGCATTAACTTGATTAAACTGGCTTCCTTAGAATGGTCTACCATTTTGATTCTTGGGATTGGGTTCAAGTTGGCTAGGTAGCCTACCTCGTGCACGTTCACTTATGGTAGATGCCAGTTGACCCACTTGCATTTTCAAGTGGGCTATGGCCTGAGAATTTGAAATCAGAATTTGGTCCGTGGTTTATATGAAATTGCTTAAGGTAGCATTGGTGTCAGCATTAGATTTGGCTAGGATTTTCAGTCTTTTCTCTAAAGAACTAGGTTTCTTTTCATTAATATTAAAGTCTGGTGCTGGTAGGGTGTTTATCACAAGATTAGGCCTTGGGTTCTGTTGATTGAAACATGGACCGCCTACATTTGGGTTTTGTGATCATGAAAAATTTAGATGATTCCTCCAACCTGGATTGTAAGTGGGTGCATAGGGATTTCCTTCAACCTGGATTGTTAGTGGGTGCATAGGGTGTTAGATATATATGCCCTAGAAGTCAGAATTGGCTGGCACTTGTAATACACTTCTACGGGCAAAATTATAATTTTGACTAAAATCAATAAAATGGGTTATTTTCTATCACATATGTGTATTTAGTATCTGTGATACATCCTTTGAGTTAATGGTAATGATAATTCATATTTCCAAGAGTTAAAAATTTAAGACATGAATAATCATTATTAACTCATAAAATGCTCCCGACCATAGGATCATCACGAGGATGGTGATTGATCCGAAAGGTTGGTGTACAATCGCTTCTCTTTAGTAGATGAGTCTTGAGTCTATGGTGTGGAGACACCGAAGCGAGAGTACAGATACTCGTTGGAGAACGAGGGCACTGAGCATGACCACCTCGAGTAGTCATTAGGAAAGTCTACCTTCTCGTCAATGACTGACTCGATGCTGTAGTGGTGTGTCTGGTTCTTTGACCTGAGGTGCATCGATAGTTCACCTTGAGGGTGTTATAGTTTGACTACACCATAACTCAATCTCCTAGCCATTCGAAACCCTGAGGTGTATGTTGGCTATAGCATGTTCATTGTAGGAACTGGATTGCATCAAGATGGAATCTATCTACCTCGGTGGTAGAGGAGCAGCCCTATGATGATCATGAGAATCAAGTCCAGAAGCCCATGGCCATGGCAGAGTGAAATAATAGAAAGAGTTTCTATTTAGGATTTTCACATCGGACTTGAATCGAATGATTACATCATATGATAGAAACTAGGGTTTGACGAGTTCACCTTAACCCTAATCTGATCGGGGCTCAAGATAGAAGAACTTAATCACACAGGTAGCTGCACCAAGAGGTTCGCATTCAGCTCTGATGGGTTGCCACCATATACTGCTAGGTGTCACTGGTGGATTTTGGGAGCAATTAGAATGATTTAGATGATCGATCATTCTAGCTGTTCGAATCAGAAGAGTTCTGATCCATCGAAAGGAGTTTCGATGATGTCGATGATAGAGATCATGACATATCCCATTACCATATAGAACTGAACCTAACTGGATCACACAAATAAGGGTTTGAATCTGGTGATCATCAATTGAACTGATCCAGTTCAATTGATCTGAATGAGATTCAATTAGGTTCAAAAAA
This sequence comes from Cocos nucifera, assembly GCA_006176705.1. Classification (NCBI taxonomy): domain Eukaryota; kingdom Viridiplantae; phylum Streptophyta; class Magnoliopsida; order Arecales; family Arecaceae; genus Cocos; species Cocos nucifera. The sequence goes on along the minus strand of QRFJ01004759.1, from coordinate 70,701 downwards.
ATCGTGCTAGCACTCGATTGAACCTAACGTTCTTCTTTTACTATCATAAATAGTTGTCCTAACTAAGCCAAAGAAGTTTGTGCTCAATCAAAGGCCTTCACTTGGTCTGACTGGAGTCTGTCCAGGTCAAAAAAGGGTTGTCTTATTTTATAAAATAATACCTGCCATTTTTGGTCACCTGCCACTTTCCATCCTTTGACTTTGGTCAAAAGTTGACCTTTGACTGGTCAAATGTTCACCATTGATACTTTGACTTCTACTGACATGTCATGCACCTATTGGAGAGCTGGTGGGGGCCTGTCCTCCTGCCAGAACCTGGCAAGGAGGAGGGCGCACGCTTGGAGGCACCTAGGAGTCCCTGTTGGACAGGGACTCTATCTCCTTTTTTGATTCCGATTAGACTCCTTCTAAGAACCAACTTTGACTGATCTTAGGCACCATCTAAGGATATATCTAAGGGACTCTATTCTCACTAATCAGATTTAGATCTGATTTCACAAAAGATTATGATTGGTTGGGAAAAAGAGTTGGATCACGCATAGTCTATAAATAAGACCTTGCGCCCAACTCAAAAATAGATGAAAATTTCCCACACCCCAAAGGCTGGCTCTCTCCTCCTCCATACCAAGTCCATCTTCTCCCTCTCCTCTCCATGCCCAAAGTAGTTTGGGATCCAAGTTGGTGCAATCTAGGCGAGAGAAAGGTGATAGAAAGCTAGAAGGCTACGCTACTACAAAGGACAACTGCTGATCTTCGAAAGTTATTTTGAAGATCCTCCAAATCAGATTCAGATCTAATTTTTGAAGACATGATAGAGAAGAAGAGGATCTCCAGATCCAGCTACAGGTAGAGGCTAGGCACTTGCGTGGCTAGATCCAGAACCTTCCGCTGCTTACAGGATCATCAACGGGTAATAGGATTATCCTATATCATGGTAAATTAAAATGATTTAATTTATCTATATTTTATTTTTATTATTAAAATAATAATGATTAGATCTAAAATATCTCAAATCTAATTTAGATCAAAGAAAAAAAAATTTAAAATATATCTCTTGATTCAATCAGATCTGAACGAACCTAGTCTGAAAAATTAGGATTTTACCTTCAACTGGTATCAGAACCAAGGTTCTAAAGTGTTTAGATTTGATTTTAAATTTATTCTAATTAAAAAATAAGTGATTTTAGATATCACATGAGATGTGATCAGATCTAAAATCAGAAAAAATTAAAATTAAATGATTTGGATCTAAGATTAGAAAATATGCATGACTAGTTCTAAAATAGAATAGTTCTATAGAATAGTCTTGCATGTTTATAATTTAATTTGATTAAATCATATTTTAGATCTATTTATTTACTATTTTTTGATATTATAATTATTATAATAATATCTAAAAAATAGTAAATAAAAATTATTTAATTTTAAACATCATATGAGATATGATTGATGCATGTCTAGACTAGTTGTAGAATAGTTCTACATAGTTATCTAGATTAGAGTTTATTTTGATAAGATCAATTTAAATCTAATTTTTTAGATTATTATGAGATAATTTAGATCTGAAAATATGCATGATTTGATACATGAGATGTATGCAAAATATGCCATGTTTAGATCTAATTTGTATATGAGATATATGATATAGATCTAAAACTGTTTTGTAGTATTACATGTTCCTGATTAAGGCATTCCTCTTGGCCGTCCAGTCATAAGAATGAAGAAGGGTTTAAAGGCCCTCTCTTCCCATCCGATGGGGTGTTCTTATGACGTGTAGGGGTGCTGCGCGTTCGTCCTTAATCAGAAATCCAAAACTTACTTTCTGCAAAACCCTAGATCCTGAAACCCTAGGATTTATTGTGCATATTTTATTTATGAACCCTACTTAATTAAGAATTAAGATTATGAAATATTAATTAGGTCTAAAATTGAGAATTTTAGATCTAAGACATATTCATAATACTGGGTTCGGGACTTGGGTAGCTCAATTAGGTCTAAGCGGTTGATCAAATCGAATCAAGAGTTGGTTAGATGGGATCAACAATGCTTAAATTGACCAGCCTAATAGGATTAAGTCTGGGTCAAGATCGAGTCACGATCAAGCAAGACCTAATTAGGCTCAGAGGTTAGAGTCTGGATTGTAGGCTAACCCAATTGGTTCTGGCTCAATAATTTGGTGTCTAAGGTAAGTTTGGCACATACGACCGACTGATTTTTAATTGGGAGCTACTCGACCTGAATGCATTCTTGTACGAGTTAATGGCATATTTCCCTTCCACCGATCTCACTTACCTGGCCATATCTGTTGACTCAGTTCTGATTTGAGGTGGTCAATAATCCGAGCTAACCCATGCCACTAGGTTAGTCATAATTGTTATGACTATGACAAGTCTAGTTTAATGAGACCTGAATCAATTCTCCCTAAGAAAAGATTAAGTCTGAGGTCTTCCACCATTGTAGATGTGCGGGCCCTTTCGGGGTTGATTGTTCTCGGCTGGATACAGTGGCTCAGTTGCACCAAAAAGATGCAACCATGTCTATTAGGCATTGGATGCTATGGGCTGGAGGATGAGTTGGGCTCAATATTTCAGATACGGTGAGAGACTCAATTAGGAATCCAGTCTGTGCAAATGGTGGGTCTGACTTAACTAAGGAGTGGATCAATATTTCGGATATGATGAGATTCATGAATTAGAGATCAAGTTTGGGTGCACCATGATTAGAGAATCATTGAACAAGAGTTGTTCACTCATTGGCTAACCCATCACCAATAACTGTTAGGTGAGGTGATGAGTCAGTTGGTGAGACCGCACCACCCACTAGAAATCATTAATCATGGAGATTTTTGCATCTCTACAGAGGAAGTGTAGGGATTCAAAAAAATAGTGGGAGCTAATTTATTTAAAAATAAAATTTTTAAATAAATTGGTCAAGTCATAATTACAGTATCTAACTAGAATCTTTGACTCTCTGTAGAAAAATATCTGCGTCCAACCCATTAGCACGTATCCTGGACACACATAGACTGACTGAACCCAATTATAAAGATTGGCTCAGGAAACTACAAAATCATTTTGGGTTTCGAGAAGTTAACCCATGTATTGGACCAGGATCCTCCCACCTTACCAGTCCATCCATCCACTGAACAGAGAGCATCTCTTAAAAAAATGGATAGACGAAGATAATAAGGCCAGATATTACATGTTGGGCTCGATGTCTGATGAGCTCCAGCACCAACATGAAGATATCAGGACTGCTCGCCAAATGTTGGCTCACCTGCAAGAGATGTTTGGTGAACAGAGTCGCGCAGCCAAGTATCAAGTCACGAAATGACTTTTTAAGGCTAAGATGCGTGATGGGCAGTCAGTCCAAGATCACTGTCTGATGATGATCAAGGACTTGGAAGAGCTTGAGAAGCTCGGTGTGAAGTTAGACTTGGATCTGCAGAATGATATTATTCTGCAATCCTTGACTGATGCATATGGGCAATTCATCATGAATTACCACATGCATAAACTTCAAAATTCCTTGGCCGAATTAATGAACATGCTGGATCACCGTTGAGCTTTCTATGAAAGGTTCTAAAGGCTCAGTTCTTGCTATGGAATGGACTTCTTCCAAAAGAAAGTCTTATAAAAAGAAAAAAGAAGTCTGCAAAAAAGCAGAAGGTGGAAGGAGCAAAGAAGAAGAAGGCAAAGCCGAAGAAGAAGGCCGCTGTCAAAGAAAAGTGTTTCCATTGCAACAGCGACGGCCACTGAAAGTGAAACTGCCTACTTACCTGGCCACCCTGAAGAACAAGAAGGAAGGTCCTTCTGGAGGTATGCTCGTTATTGAGTCTAACCTTATGATTTCTTCTGCATCCAGTTGGGTGCTTGACTCTGGTTCTAGTGCTCATCTGTGCACTTCCATGCAGGGTCTTGAGGATAGCAGGAGGCTGAGGGATGGAGACATGATCCTACGCATCGGTAATGGAGCAAGAGTTGCTGCAGTGGTGGTGGGAACATATCCTCTTCGATTACCATCTGGATTTAGACTTAGTTTTGAAAGACTGTTATTATGTGCCTGCAGCTAGCAGGAATTTGATTTCTATTTCATGCTTAGCACTAGAAGGCTATGTGATTACCTTCTTTAAGGACCATTGTAACATTCTTTATGAAAGAAATAAAATTGCAAATGATTTTCTTATTAACGGTCTTTATCAGCTACATATTGATGTACCTATTCTAACTATCGAGCAAAACGTGAATGCCAAACGACCTAGGGATAGTCCAAATGATAGATATCTATGGCACCTGAGATTAGGTCATATAGCAGAAGATAGGATCAACAAATTGGAGAAAAATGGGCTATTGAGTCCATTGACTTTCGAGTCATATCCAACTTGTGAATCTTGTCTTCAAGGCAAAATGACTAAACTTCCTTTTGTAGGACATGGGGAAAGGGCCACAGATCTCCTTGCCCTAGTACATACTGATGTGTGCGGCCCATTTGATGTGCCGGCTAGAGGCAATTTTGTCTACTTCATTATCTTTACCGATGATCTGTCTAGGTATGGGTATGTGTATCTTATGAGACATAAGTCTGAAGCTTTTGAAAAGTTCAAAGAATTCAGACATGAAGTAGAAAAATAAACTGGAAAAACCCATTAAGGTTCTTCGATCAGATCGAGGAGGTGAATACCTTAGCCGGAATTCCTAGACTATCTCAAGGAAAATGGCATAGTCTCTCAATGGACTCCACCAGGAACACCTCAACTCAACGGGGTTTCAGAATGGAGAAATCGGACTCTATTGGATATGGTTCCGATCCATGATGAGCTTCACAGACCTTTCCTGATTTTCTTTGGGGACACTCATTGTTAACTTCAATTTATCTACTGAATAGGGTTCCCTCTAAAAACCGTTCCTACCACACCGTATGAGATATGGCACGGTAAGAAACCAAGTCTGAGTCATCTCAGAATTTGGGGTTGTCCGGCTCATGTCAAAAGACAACAAGCGGACAAGTTAGAGTTTAGGTCCTTTAGAGCTCGATTCATAGGATATCCTAAAGAGTCATTAGGATACTATTTCTACATTCCAGAAGACCACAATGTGATTGTGAGTCGACATGCCATCTTTCTTGAAAAATAGTTTATTCAAGATAGCGGCATTGGAAAGCAGATTAAGCTTGATGAGAAAGTCTCACAAGTACAATGAGCTAAGGACCAATTGGAACCAAATCAGGTTGAGCCAATAAAGAACACTACCTCCTCCACCTCGTAGATCGAAAAGAGTTTTCCATCCCCCTGAAAGATACTTAGGTATTATTTCAGAGGAAGTAGAGAAAATGTTCCTCGTAGGTAATGGTGCTCATGGTGATGATCCCAAAACCTACAACGAGGCGATATCAGATATCGACTCCGAGAAATGGCTAGAGGCAATGCAGTCAGAAATTGACTCGATGCACTCAAACCAAGTCTGGACCTTGGTAGATCCACCAGAAGGTATAGTACCTATTGGGATGTAAATGGATCTTCAAGAGAAAGATTGGTGCAGATGGAAAATGTGGAGACATTCAAGGCTAGACTAGTGGCAAAAGGTTATAGTCAACGCGAAGGCATTGACTATCAGGATACCTTTTCCCAGTGGCTATGCTAAAATCCATCCACACATTGCTTGCCGTTGCAGCCTATTTCGATTATGAAATATGGCAAATGGACGTGAAAACGGCATTCTTAAATGGATATCTTGAGGAAGATATCTATATGGAACAGCCGCTAGGTTTCACATCCAGTGATACTGATCACAAGGTTTGCAAGCTGCAAAGGTCCATATATGGACTTAAGCAAGCATCTCGGAGCTGGAACACTCATTTCAATGATGTGATCAAAATGTTTGGTTTCATCAAAAATGAAGAGGAACCATGTGTTCTTCAAAAAGGTCAGTGGGAGCGCTGTTGTCTTCCTCGTATTGTACGTGGATGACATCCTCCTTATTGGGAATGATATTCCCATGATGACGATAGTCAAAATATGGTTGTCCAAGGAATTCTCCATGAAAGACCTAGGTGAAGCATCCTTTATTCTAGGAATTAAGGTCTATAGGGATAGACCGAATAGGATGCTAGGACTTTCACAGAAGATGTACATAGAGGAAGTACTAAAGAGGTTTAGTATGGAAAACTCTAAGAGGGGATTAATACCCTTCAGACATGGTATTCATCTTTCCAAGAAGATGTGCCCTAGCACACCTGAGGAAATAGAACGCATGAGCAAGATCCCTTATGCTTCTGCAATAGGGAGCCTCATGTATGCCATGCTATGTACACGACCTGATATAGCCCATGCTGTGAGTGTCACAAGCAGATATCAGTCAAATCCAGGATGAAGAACACTGGACTTTTGTGAAATGTATCCTTAAGTACTTGAGAAGAACTAAGGATATGATGTTGGTCTTTGGTAATGGAGAACTCCAAGTCTAGGGATACACAGACTCGGATTTCATGTCCGATGTAGATGATCGAAAGTCGACATCTGGGAGTCTGTTTGTGTGCAATGGTGGTGCTGTCAGCTGGAAGAGTTTCAAGCAAACTGTGATAGCAGATTCCACCATGAAAGCAGAATATATCGCTGCATCAGAGGCTGCGAAGGAAGCATTCTGGTACAAGAAGTTTGCTACAGAAATCAGAGTAATGCCATCAGATGCCATTTCTTTATACTGCGACAACAATGGCGCCATAGCCCTTGCTAAGGAGCCGAGGTCTTACCAGAAATTCAAGCATATTGAGTGGCGATACCACCTCATTTGCGATTACCTCGAGAAGGGTTATGTCGAGGTCAAGAGAGTCAATTCCGCAAATAATGCGGCAAACCCGCTTACAAAGCCATTAGACCAGCAGAAGATTGAAGCCCACCTTGAGAAGATGGGACCTAGACTTGTAGCCAATTGGCTTTAGGACAAGTGGGAGATTGTTAGATTTATGTGCCCTAGAAGCCAAAATTGGCTGACACTTGTAATACACTTCTAGGGGCAAAATTGGCTGACACTCGATTGAACCTAACGTTCTTTTTTACTATCATAAATAGTTGTCCCACACCCCAAAGGCTGCCTCTCTCCTCCTTCATGCCAAGTCCATTTTCTCCCTCTCCTCTCCACGTCCAAAGTAGTTTGGGATCTAAGTTGGTGCAATCTAGGCGAGAGGAAGGCGACAGAAAGCTAGAAGGTTGCGCTACTGCAAAGGACAACTGCTGATCTTCGAAAGTTATTTTGAAGATCCTCCAAATTAGATTCAGATCTAATTTTTGGAGATGTGATAGAGAAGAAGAGGATCTCCAGATCCAGCCTGAGTGAATATCGGTAGAGGCTAGGTACTTGCATGGCTAGATCCAGAACCTTCCGCTACTTACAGGGTCATCAATGGGTAATAGGATTACCCTACATCAACATAAATTAAATATGATTTAATTTATCTATATTTTATTTTTATTATTAGAATAATAAAGATCGGATTTGAAACATCCCAGATCTGATTTGGATCAAAGAAAAAAATGTTTGAAATATATCTCTTGATCCAATCAGATCTGAACGAACCTGATCCGGGAAATTAGGATTTACCTTCATAGGGATTGTTCAACGGTCTCTAATATGTGGCTTTCACTTGTGCACATCCATTATCTAATTGGTTCACAATGAGGGGACATTCCTCAAGGACATAGTCTGGTGCATTGCACCCGTTGTACATGGATGCAGATACTTAGTTCACACTGGCTAGTCTCTAAAATTCTATGGCCTCTAACCTACGTGTGAAAGTTACAATTTTGGCTTCTACAGCTAGGAAGGTTTGAATTTGGTAAATTCCACCTCTTGAAGGTGTGGATTTTTCTGGTTGCTAGTTGTTTCCCATTGTAAACTTTTCTCAGCTAGGTCTTCTAAAAATTTTCAGGCTTCATTTGGTTTTTTATACATAAATTATCCCTGGCACATGGACTCTAGCATTGTTCGAGAATTTGAATCTAACCCTTCATAAATTATTTGGCATAGCCTCCAAGTTTCTATTCCATGGTGTGGGCATTAGGTCAAGAGATTCTTGAATCGATCAAAGTATTTCCAAAATGATTCACTAGCTAGTTGATAGAATTGGTTTATTTCATTTCTAATTCTAGCTATTTTGTGATGAGAAAAATATTTTTTTAAGAATATTCTCACAAAGCCCTCCTAGGTCATGATAGATTGATTTGGAAGACTACAAAGCCACTTTTTGGCATTATCCTTGAGGGCAAAATTGATTAATCTTAGTTTGATTTTGTCCTCTGATAATTATTGTAGTTTCATGGTTGCACAAACCTCTTCAAATTCCCTAATGAATATATATGCATCCTCTATTCCCATGAATTTTGGAAGTATGTTAATGATTTGAGGTTTAATTTCAAAGTTGTTTATTGTGGGTTGGGGCAACCTGATATAAGAGGATTGGATGGAACAAACTGGATAACATAAGTCCTTAAGGATTTGATGCTGAGGCTGATTTGCTAAATCCATTGTGGATGTTGAGGTTGTAGGATTTAAAATAGGAACTAAATCTATTTTGACTAGTCGACCTAAAATTCTTCTCCATATAGATGTTGGAGAATTTACTATATTCTCAATATCCTCAATCTTTTTTTTATTTATTTTATTTTATTTTAAACTCTTCTTTTTAAGTTCTAAGATAATTCAACCTTTTCATACCCTAGGACAACCATGCAACATAACTTTTCATTATGCCAGGGCAATCTTATGTCAGGACAATAGAGCTTGAAAATATCTAAAGTAAAAATTTTTATTTTCAAACAAATTAATCCTAACCTAAGATCAGCCTAGAACTAGACAGCTCCTAACTATTCTAAGTCAGCCTTCGAGCACTCCAAGTATAGGATAACCAATCAACTGGCCAGGTAAGTGTAAGGTTGGTGGGAGTCCCCACCATTGCTTGCCTTAGACATCAATTGTACTTGGCCAGGTAAGCTGTCAGAATCAATTAGAAACCACCTTCCTTCAGATCCAGTCGTCTTTGAACCACTTTCCTAGACACTAATTAAATTGATTAATCCTAACCCGTTTCAACTCCAAGATTTCCTTGTCCTATTGAGCTCAAGATTCTAGGGCTGATGTCTAATTGATTTTAAAATTAAAGGCTTAGGCCAATGCAAGATACTGATTGGTTGTTTGTGGGCCAAGAAAGGATGATCAAATTTTGATCTTATCTTATTTAATTGGGTTGTGCCCTTAATTTGGTTTAATATGAATATGCACAAAAAAAATTTCAATCAAAAGATTCTATGCAATTTAAACTAGATGCATGTAACTAATTAAATTTTGAAAGGCATACCTTGCCTCCAGCAATCACCCAAAAAAAATAAAACTAATATGATGCATGCTCTAAACAGTTTGGATTTCTAATCTTATCATGAGATTTTTAATTAGATTTAAATAAATATTTTTTAAATTAATTTAAAAATAAAGTAAATAAAATAAAATAAATAAATAAATAAAAAGACTAGGGATATGATTGATCTCACCAAAAGTAGATGCTTTCTTTCTTTTCCCTTCATTTTTTTTTATAAAATAAATAAATAAAAAGTTAGTAAGCAATATTTTAAAAAAGTTATAATTAATTTACAAAGAAAAATCAAAAAAATCAAAAAAATAGCATCTATTCCTTCCTCGATAATGGCGCCAAAAATTTGATAGGGACGCGATGTTGTCGTTAAGACACCGTGTTTATCAGTTTAATCCGACTTCTTAAAATAATTAAAAATACATAGATAGTAGTGAGTCAGATCAAATTCATAGGAAAGATAGTATTTTTAGATTTGAAAACTTTGATTTTTAAAAAAAAAAGAAAAAAAAAGAGTTTTAAAATTAAAAGTGAAGTCGAAAAGCAAAAATTAAAAAATGCAGAAATTTAAACTTGGTACTAAGATCTACTAGTTAGATCTTAGCATCTACTTGCAATAAAATAAAGAGCAATAATTAAAGTATAAATATTAAACTATAATAAAAATAAAGAGCATGAATTTAAAGAACATAAAATAAAATTTCTATTAATTAAAAATTTAAAATTTAAATATATAAAATTTGAATAAAATAAAATAGCCTGATCTCTGATCTTGGATCGGCATGGATGGAAAGATGGTGTAGAAGCCCAGCTTTTTTTCTCAATACCAGTTGCCTCGAAGCAGCCATTAACCTAGAGCCTAGCTTCACTTTGTACCAAAGCTTCACCTTGATTGAAGATGTTGATTTCTAGAGGCTTGGGGTCCTTTTTATAGAGGTAGGAGGGTTGGAGAGTTTTCTTCTGAGCAATGTGGGACTAAAGAGCTCTTTGATCATCAAAATATGGAGAAATCTGAGTAAAAATTAGATTAAAAGTAGTCTTAAATGAATTCTATTGCTCTAGATGAAATCTGGCCATTGATAGAAATCCAACGAATCAAAAATCATCAAAATTGGATGTGTATCAGCCCAAATCAGGTCGGATTAAATTCTGACCATCTGATCGTAAGTTGATGAAGGAAATCTGGCTACTGATTGTGCATCGAGAGTTTTGATCATCGCTGGGAACATTTTGGACTATCAAATCATCTTCTGGATTGAGCGCTACCATTGGATGGCGATCCATGTGAAGTCTGATGTAGAAAAACTCCCCCCATCGTCCGATCTTGACCGCAAGCTACTACAACCATCCGATCGCATAATTACTGTTCCCATAGACTACATGGACTAGCTTCACCGTACACCTCAACCAATCAGTGCCTCCCGTTGCCAAGTGAAAAGTTCAAAATACCCTATGAGCTGCGATAGATTTCTGTGGATCCTTTAAGGGTCTAGGTCCGCCATGTGTCATGCTGTGATTCGCCGATGTCTGCTGAGCTGACGGTCCACGTCTGAATCATGGATCGACTGGTGGCTTCTATGGCTAAGTTGGCTTTAATGGCTTGGCTTGGCTTATGGAGCCGACTGAGCCATTTTTCTTTTTTTATTTAATTTTTATTTATTTTATTTTTTTAGAAATTTATATCTTCTCCATTTTGCTCGAAACTTATTTCGTTATGATAAAAAAAATAAGCTCTTTCCATTGATAATAAAATTTAATTTTTTAATTTTATTATTTTTTAATTAATTTTTTAATTAATAAAAATATGAATTTCTCAAAAATATGTATCAATTAATTAATAATTCTTAAAAATTGATATAAATTAATTGATAAATTAATATTTTTATTGATGAATTTATGATACTTATCAGTGGACTTTCTTTAAGAGAAATTTTTTTGAAAAGAAGAAAAAGTCTGCAAAGAAGTAGAAGACAGATGGAGGGAAGAAGAAGAAGGGAGAGTCGAAGAAGAAGGCCGCTAACAAAGAAAAGTATTTTCATTGAAATACAGACGATCATTAAAAGTGAAACTGTCCTTTATACCTGTTCAGTCTGAAGAACAAAAAGAAGGTAGGTCCTTCTGGAGGTATGCTCGTTATAGAATCTAACCTTACGATTTTTTCTACATCCAGTTGGATGCTTGATTCTAGTTCTAGTGCTCACTTGTGCACTTTTATGTAGGATCTTGAGGAAAGCAGGAGGCTGAGAGATGGTGAGATGATCCTGCATATTGAAAATGGAGCAAGAGTTGCTGCTATGGTCGTGGGAACCTACCCTCTTCAACTACCATCAGAATTGGATATAGTGCATAGAGACTATTTTTATATGCCTGCAGTAAGCAGAAATTTGATTTCTATTTCTTCTTTAGCATAAGAAGGCTATGTAATTAGTTTTCTTAAGGATTATTATAATATTCTTTTTGAAAGAAATAAAATTATAAGTGGTTTTCTAGTTAATGGTCTCTACCAGTTACATATTGATGTTTCTATTTTCAATATCGAGCAAAACGTGAATGCCATAGGATCAAAATGACCTAAGGATAGTCTAAATAATAGATATCTATGACACCTTAGGCTAGGTCATATAATGAAAGACGGGGTTAACAATTTGAAAAAATTTGGGCTATTGAGTCCGTTGACTTTCGAGTCATATCCAATTTATGAATCAAGCCTTCATGGCAAAATGACCAAGCTTTCTTTTATAGAACATGGGAAAAAGGCCACAGACCTATTTATCCTAGTACATACAGATGTGTGTGGCCCATTTAATGTGCTGGCCAAAGAAAATTATGTCTACTTCATCATCTTTATCGATGATTTATCTCGGTATGGATATATAACTTTGATGCGACATAAGTTTGAAGCCTTTGTGTAACACCCCACCCCTAAATCCAAGTGATGATGCCACACCCCATCATTATCTAAAGGTTAAGGAAATTTCTAAATTATAACTGAATTTGCAATATTATTTAAAACCTGCTTTCAATTTAGCTGAACTATCCATTCATTTTCATCACAGGCATTTCAATTAAATTCTCTTGACTTGATAATAACCATTATCTCCACTCATAACTTATCAAATCACATAAACAAACTCAGAGTTTTAATAACAACACCATATTTCATATCTACATTCTAGTCATTAATCATCTATTTAATACATGCCTTTCTAGAACAAAGTGTAACATATACACATAATAGTTTCTAATTTAACTAACTCAGCTATACATTATAACCCAAATTACATCTCTTTTACAAGATAATATCACCCAAAATACTTCCTCCTCTAAAAGGCCTAGTACACATGCTGAAACATACCTCCAAAATCAACTACTCTCAAAACTACAAATGAAAGAGTGAGGGGTGAGATTTGGGGAAGTCTCGGTGAGTGAATAATCAATCTAACAATAAAAAATAGAAATGCTTAACTTATAATTCGACATAACAATAACAACCAAAATATAACAACCGCTTTTATTATTTCACAAGGCTAAAATATATATCCCACCGAGTTAAAACATAATATCCAATCACTGAAATGTAAGAACTGCTTTTATTGCTTCACAAAGCAGAAATATACCCCAACAGGTTAAGCAAGATATCAAATCTTGCCATGCCAATGCATGCTTCTTTCTCAGCTACCATCGACTGAATCTCAGAACACCCCTTTCAAGACAGTCGATGAGTAGTATATCATGATGCTATATGATGTAAATGATCCCCACTGGGCATTTTAATACACTGTCAAGCCCCATTGGGCATTCTAATATGCTATCAAATATTTGTCAAGTCCCACTGGGTATTCTGATATACTACCAAGCCCCACTGGGCAATCATAAATGCAAACTATGGAGGTGCCAGCTCATGCCAATGCATATACTTATGTAATGCAAGAATACAGCCCATAGGTTGATCACTCCTATAGATAATCTTTTTCAAAAGCAAAACAAGCTGAAATTCTCGAAAGCTGAATAATAAAAACCAATAATTTTAATCCTTACTTTTATACTTGCACAAATATATATAAGCTAAAGGATACCAAAGCTAATTACTTTCCCAAATATGTTATTTCCATAACAAAATACGATAATAGTAAAACACTAGAGCTAGATATAAAAACCCACTCACCTCTATAGGCTACTAGCTACTATTCTACTTTGATACTAAGTTTTCTCAAAGCACTCTTTGAGAACCTTCTCTCTTCCATCAATAGCTTAAAATCTTGCTGTCGGCCATACAAGCTTCTTCTTCCCAGTTCAGCAATTTTTCTCCTTCAATCCAACTCTCTACTAAATTATCTCTTTCTAAATAAATCCTTTTTTATTTCTAACTAAAAACGGGACCTCCTCCAGTCCTCCTTCTCTCCTCTAGCCCTTCTATTTAACATAGAAACAAAAGATGTACATAAAGGAAATTAAGGAAGTGCTAAAATTAAGATGTACATAAAGAACAGGACATCCTTTTTTCTAGAAATTAAGATCTATAGGGATAGATCGAATAGGATGCTAGGTCTTTCATAGAAAATGTAGATAAAGAAAGTGCTGAAAAGATTCAACATGAAAAACTCCAAGAGGAGATTGGTGTCCTTCAAACATGGCATTCATCTCTCCAAGAAAATGTACCTTAGCACATCTGAGGAGATTGAATGCATAAGCAAGATCTCTTATGCTTCAACAATAGGGAGCCTCATGTACGTCATGCTATGTACACAACCTGATATTGCCCATGTTGTGAGTGTCACGAGCAAGTATCAGTCGAATCTAGGTGAAGAGCACTGGACTTCTATGAAATGTATCCTTAAGTACTTGAGAAGGACTAAAGATATGTTATTAGTCTTTGATAATGGAGAGCTCCAGGTCCAGGGATATACAGACTCAGACTTTATGTCTGATATAGATGATCGAAAGTCAACATCTAGTACTCTATTTGTGTGCAATGGTGGTGCTATTAGCTAAAAGAGTTTCAAGCAGACCGTTATACTAGATTCCACCATGGAAGCAGAGTACATCACTTTATCAAAAGCTACAAAGAAGGTATTTTGGTATAAGAAATTTATCGTAGAGCTCAGAGTAATACCATCGGATGCCGTCCCTTTGTACTATGACAATAATGGCACATAGTCCTTGCTAAGGAGTCGAGATCTCACCAAAAATTCAAGTACATCAAGCGGTAATTCCACCTGATCAACGATTACCTCGAGAAAGAATACGTCGAGGTCAAGAGAGTCGACATCGTAGATAATATGGCTGATCCACTAATGAAGTCATTAGGATAGAAAAAGATTGAAGCCCACCTTAAGAAGATGGGACTTAGATTTATAGCCAATTGGCTTTAGGTCAAGTGGGAGTTTATTAGATGTGTGCCCTAGAAGCTAGATTGGCTGACACTTGTAATACACTTCTAAGATCAATTTTATAATTTTAGCTTAAAATTAATAAAAGATAATTTTTATTCTATCAAATTATGTACATAGTATTTGTGATACATCCCTTGAGTTAATGGTAATGACAATTTATATTTTCAAGAGTTAAAAATTTAAGGTATGTGTTATCATAATTAACTCATAAACTGCTTTCGATCGTGGGATCATCACGAGGATGGTAATCAATACTGAAGATCGATGTACGATCACTTTCTAAGAATACATAAGTCTTGAGTCTACATGTGGAGATACTGGAGTGAGAGTACAAGTGCTCATTAGAGAATGAGGGTACTAAGTATGACCACCTCGAATAGTTATAAAGGAGTCTACCTTCTTATCAATGACTGACTCGATGCTGTAGTGATGCATCTAGTTCTTTGACCTAAGGTGCATTGGCTGTTTCCCCTGAAAGTGTTATAGTTTGACTACACCATAACTCGATCTGCTAGCCATTCGAAATCCTGAGATGTATGTTGGCTATAGCATGTTCATTATAGAAATTGGATTGCACCAATAAGGGATCTATCTACCTCAATAGATGAGGAGTAACCCTATGATGATCATGAGATTGAGTCCATAAGCCATGGCCATGGCAGTGTGAAGATAATAGAATGAGTTTCTATTAGGATTTCACATCAGACTCAAATCAAATGATTAACTCATATGATGGATGTTGGCTTTGATGAGTTCACCTTAACCCTAACCCTGTTGAGGCTCAAGATAGAAGAACCCAATCATATAGGTAACTGCATCGAGAGATTTGCTTTCAATTCTGATGGATTGTCACCATATACTTCTAGGTGTCACTAGTAAATTTTGGAAGCAATTAGAATGATCTTGATGATAAATCATTCTAATTGTATGAATCAAAAAATTTTGGTCCATCGAAAGATGTTTTGACGATATCGATGATAGAAATCATGATATTTCTCATTACCATATGAAACTGAACCTAACTGGATCATACAAACAAGGGTCTGGATGTGATCAATCGAGCTAACTCAGTTCAATTGATTTGGACTAGATCCAATTAGGTTCAAAAAAATCGTGCTAGCACATGATAGAGCCTAATTTTCTTCTTCTGTAGTTTTTCTGATTTATCTCGATTGAGCCAAATTAGTTTAGACTAACTAGGAAACCCTATATGGATTTCTTCTTATCTAACTGGAGCTTCTCTAGATCAAAAAAGGATGATCTTAATCCATCAGATAAAAATAAGATAACACCTGCTATTTCTATTGCCACCTGCCATTTCCTGTCCCTGTCAAGACATGTGGGGCAAACATTAACCCATATGCAGGAAAGAAAAGAGAGGAGGCATGCATCTCCTATGTTTTATCTAGGGTGCACGTCCCTATGGTCTTCTCACAAAGAAAAGGAGGAAGGGTCAGCCCCTATGGGGCCTACGCACAAAGGAGAGAGTCCCATGAACATGCGACTAGGGTTTTGATAGGATCAAATATCTAGTGCCGACCCTTTTATGTTTATCCATCTATGGTGCCACTTATGGCGGGTTAGAGGGGTCTCTAACTAGATTGGATCAGGTGACATCTCTCAGCCAATCAGATTAAGATCTAATTAAATTAATGAATCTGATTCGTTGAGGCTGCATGGCGCATGGAGGTTTATTTAAACCCCTCCTATGCCTAGGGTTTAAAAAAAAAGTTTAGAATTTTTTCCACCACACCAAAGTGCTGCTGCCCACTCTATCTCCATGCCCCTTCTTCCTCCTCTCTCTCTTCTCCATGCCCAATAGATTGGGCAAAATTCTAGAATAAGATCTAAGGCAATTGGCGCAAGGTTCCAAAGGAAAGAGACGACATATTCGTGAGAAGAGCATGCTGCCTTCAATATTATTTTGAAGGCTCTATGAATCAGATCTAGATCTAATTTTTAGAGATCAGATCTAGAAGAAGAGCACATCCAGATCCTACCTGAGTGGACTCTGATAGAGGCTAGGTGCTTGCATGGCTAGCTCTAGCACCCCGAGCAACGATAGATCATCAACAGGATAAAAGCGGTTTACCCTAAAGGTTACATCTGATGTTCCTATTTTTATTTTAATATTATTTTTAATATCAAATCAATAAGATTAGATTCAAGAACTCTTAGATCTGATTTGAATTTATTAGAAAAAATTTTTGAAATATTCCTACAGATCTGATTAGATCCGAACGATCCTATAGCAGAAAATGCTGATTTTTCTTCGAATACAAGTTTCAAGATTCCTAATGCTAAAACTAAAATTGATCTTCCATCTCCAATGTTCAAGAACCTCTCACCTTGTTCGAATCTTCTACCGACCTACAATCCCTATTGGAAAATATGCAGGGTTTCTTGCATGGATTTCGAAACCTTTTTTGAAATTTAACGCAGCGAAAGTTGTAAATTAAACCATTTAATCTACATATACATGTAATCAAATTACTAAATCCTATAATAAGAACCTATAACATGTCATAACATATTCTCAAATCTAAAAATAAAAGAGTTTGTTATTGATCAAATCAATACCCTAGATCTAGAATGATTCTAGATCTAAAAGCTAGATCACATCTAGGTAAGAGAAGAGATCAAATCTCTAACCTTGTGCAAGTTGAGAACTCTGTGATTGATTCATGTTGTTGCCTTTGGAGCCGCATACGTGTTCGGCCTCTACAGATGATCCACACGAGACTGTAATAAAATTGAAGGTTCATCGAACAAAGATCCGCTCGAAGTGCAAGCTTCTCGCGGATCCCTCCAATGATTAATCAAAAATTATTCTTCGAATCTCCTGGATACTCCAAGAGATGAAGAATATGAAGAGGAATAAGGAAGAAATCCAACCTTTGGATATCCTAAAAATCATAATTAAAACACATTAGAAAAAGGTCTTAAGAGAAGACAAATCTTCTCTTTTAGGACATCAATAGTTGATGTCTTGAAAACATCTTCATGCTAGGACAAGGGAAGACCTTCTCTCCTAGACTTTCTTCATGATTTCAGATCTCACACTCTCTAATTTCTTTTATAGAAAAATCATATAAAAATATGGAGAAGAAGGATTCTCAAAGAAACCCTAAGAGAAGACCTTCTTCTCTTTTCCTTCTCTCATCAGTACATAATCAGATCATGTCCAAAAAGATCACTATGCCCCAACATCTTGGAGCATAGATCCCCACACCCTCTTCCTCTCTCTCTCTTATATTTTTATCATATAAAAATTAGAAAGAATAAACAAAGAAGGATTAGAAATAAATCTCTAAGAGAAAATAATTTTTCTCTTATCTTTCTCTCTTCAAGGCATCAATAATTGATGGCTTAATGAGGTCTCTCCTTCATGAAACTTGGCGTCCAAAGTCTCCCATGGATTCTCCTACTTTTCTTCTATTTTTTCATGATTATTTTAGGTTTTACACATCCTAAACCTGATAGGAGGCATCCTCCCTTTTATGTATGGAAGACTAGGTCAAAATCAAGTCTTAATAGGAGACCACGGAGGAGTTTTTTTGGGGCGTCCCACTCTTCGACACCTCTCCCTTAATTTTGTGCATGGAGAAACAAAAGGGAATGCACAAAATCAGGAGAAAATGGGTGACAAAAAATTTGGTGGGCATGCGAGAAATTCCAAAAGAGGGAGGGAAGAGTTTTGGTGAAGAGGGACTCTATCATATAAAATCTCATGCAAAAACTAATTTTCATATTTGACCAGGTCAAATATAAATTTAAATCCACTAGATATGGGCATGGGGACCATTCTTAGGAATGAAAAAAACTCATGTAATTTTTTCTAGAATTAAATATGGGCGTGGAACATCATAGTGGTGCAAGGAAATAGTGAGAGACTCCAGTCCAACTGGGACTCTTCCTACTTGACTAAGTCAAAATAATTTTGAATCCAATTAAAATAGGATTAGTGAAAGCCTAATTATGAGTGATCCTAGTCCAACTAAAAATCTAATTAAGTTAGGTTTAAATCATATTTAAATTTGATTTAAATCTTAACTCAATTAGGAACTAGGTGCACTTAAATCCTAGTCCAACTAGGAATTATTTTTTTCTTGCAATTGGCTTATCCAACAAACTAATTAAACTTAATCTAATTAAGTCCAAACCAATTCTAATTGAATCTAATTCAATTAGACTTGATCTTAGCCTAATTGTTTAATCAAATTAAGCTAATTAACAATCCAATTGCTAATCGATCCTCCTACAATACTTGCATTAGGTCAAATATCAATCGCATTGAATGTTTGATCTTAGAATGATTCTCAATCATTGATTAACCATATGATTAAGTTACAATCTCTTATGTGTGTGATCCTATAGGTTTGAATCTAAGTCGGTAGCATAGGAACTAATTTCTATACCAGTCGAAGTAACCATCTAGCAATGATTTTCGATATCCAGATAGACTGAATGTATGCAAAGCAACATTCTTAGAACCTTGGACCATGGTTACCATATAATTCATCTCTTTGACCAATAATATTCAAGATGACTTTGAGAACTCTATCAACACTCATACAAGCCATCTCTATTGTGTTTCAAAATTTTGCAAATCCCATGACTCCTCACGAAGATTACCTAGGCCTAGGTTTTGCTAAATTAAAATACAACAAGACATTCTCTTTCTAAAGTTAATCAAGAGTGGTCAATCCCATCATGACTCACACACCGACTTCATAAATACTTGATTATACCCAAAAACCTTCCAAACCTATATTAGAAATACAGGCAGTCTGGCACCAAAGTATAGTGAATTGCTTGCAAACCACCATGGTGATCTCATGTCAAAGGGACACTTATATCCATTGGCCTTAGCTGCTATTCTTGACTTTAGAGTGCTACATTGGTCATGTTCAGTGTAGATGTACTCCTATATCTCACCTGAATGCCATACAAGTGTCTCCACACTACTTGGTTACGAGGACAATCAACGCATATGGCATACAGCAACCTACACTCGATAAGTTATCGTTCTTCTTAATAACTTATCATTTGATCGTAAACTATTTAAGAACCATCCGATAAATCCTTCTTTATCAATTGATTGTAGTTCTAAGGACTTCATCATAATATAAGAGTTCATTTAAGAAAGATAGAACTTCTATGATGAATCAGCCAAATAACTATTATTATTAGATAATTCATATACTAATTTCAATCATCTACTACCTAGATAATTGACTTTAGGACATATTTTCCAACAACTCCCACTTGGACTAAAGCCAATCAGAATGATATCAAATATCCTATCTTCCACTTGAGTTAGTAGAACTCCTTAGTTCCGAGGCCTTAGCAAATGGGTCAGTCAAGTTCTTTATTTCCATTGATCTTCCAAAAATCGACGTCATCCTGATCTAAAATCAAAGGTGGTAGCGATCCAGAATATGCTGGTCCTTCGGTTCTTTAGCCTGAGCTATGGCTCTAGTGCTACAATAGGACTGGACCATTGATGGAGGGTGCCACTTCCAACCTGCTAATGAATCTCAGCAAATATACAGCTTACATGGCAGCATCATATATCATGATGTACTCTACGTCACTAACTGAATAGGCTAAAGTATCCTACTCGAAACCTTTCCGACAAGTTGCTCCTACAATTAGGATATGACCCGACACTTTTTTATTGTCATCTTGTTCTGACTGAAATTAAAACATCCACATGTTTTAAGTTAGTATTTCCATATTTGAGTCACTAGATCTTAATATTTTCCAAATACATGAGGATTGTCTATACAATCTTCCAGTGATCCTCACTTAGATCAAACTGGTATCTACTCAATATCATTAGTGAGTATACTATATCTGATTTTGAACATAGAGAAATTAGATGACAACTAAACCTTTATTCTTTGCAATGCTAGAATGTCATTCCTGATTAAGAGAATTTCATCCACAAACAATACAAGGAATAACACTATAGACTATTTTGCCAAATTATAAATGCAGGATTTATCTTTGCTCATAATAAAGACATACATTCAAAACGTGTGTTCCAAAACTAAGATAATAGCCAAACAGGCTTTACAGGTCTTTACCTTCCTGTCTACGCTACTCTGATCCTTTTGAAAATTCATTCACATCCAATGGATTTTATCCCTTCAGGTGAATCATCTAGTGTCCACACACTATTGATTTCCATAGACTTCAATTTGGATTAGGTGGCTCCAAGCCACTTCTCTGAGTCAGACCACTGCATTGCATCACTATATGGGATCGGATCCTTTTTGTTCTCATCAAGCTCAACAGCATGGCCATCCCGAATCTAGACACTGAAGTATCTATCCGACTAACGTGATACTCTACCGAATCTCCTTAAAGGTGCCACTTTAATGGGCTCCGAGTTTGATCTGATCAAATTCGGTTCTATAGGTTTACTAGATTATGTCGGTTCATCTTCTATCAGTCAAACTTTTCTAAGTTCAACTTAATAGGCATCAGTTCCTTCTTTAAAGAACTTCTTTCCAAAAGAAATGCCCTACTACTGATGAACATCTTATGTTTTTCAAAATGGTAGAATTAATCACCCTTAAACACTTATTAAACCAGGATCTAAGTTTATCTATGTGCAAACCTTAGACATAGGCCAATCAACTCCAAACTCGAAGGTGAGAGAGTTTAGGTCTATGTCCGATCCATATCTCATATGGAGTCTTTACAATAGATTTACTTGGTATATTTTCAAAGTAAAATAAGTAGTCACAATAGCACAATCCTGAAATAGGCAAACAAGTGAACCCCATCGTGGATTGAACCATGTCTAACAAAATTCAATTTTTTCTTTTAGATACACTATATTTCGAAAAGAAATCCACTGAGAGAGAATCCTATTCTCTCCTAGATATGTCATAAACATACTGGATAAGCATTCGTCTCTTCAATCTGATCGAAGAGTTCCAATACCATTTTCAGTTTATTTTTCTATTTCATTATTGAATCATTTGAATATTTTAAATGATTCAAGCTAGATGCACCCATGCCAAGATAGGTCATCTATAATGAAATATTAATATCTTCCTTTGGCACTTAAGTTCATAGGTCACATCCATTACTATGTATGAGACTTAGAACTTTATTGACTTCTTCATCTTTTTTATTAAAAGGTGACTTTGCCATCTTCCCAAGAAGACAAGACTCACAGGCTATCAATGATTTATAATCATTAATGTCAAGATTTTCCTCTCAAGTTAACCTATTTATCCTATTCTTGTCAAGATGATCAAGCCTATAATGCCAAAGATAGACATCTATAACATAATCTAACTTGGATGTTTATAAATATGTACATTACACTAAACAAGCTGTATAAATGTTAAATATTATTATCCATATATTATTATAATATTATTCATAATAATATCATAATAATTTTTTTATTGATAAATGATAATCATCTCTGACCAAAAGGCCAACAGAGATCATATTTATCATAAACGATGGATAATGGTGACAATCACTCAAAATGACATCTTTTAAAAATAAGCTTGATAATTTTTAAAGCTAGGATTAGAGCAGGACTTTCATCCCTAACATTTAGATATTTCTTATCATTTTTAAATATTCTACTTACCTAAAATTCTAACAATAAATTACATAAGACTTCCAGTATCCAATACCCAGCTAGTAGAATTATATATAAAAAAATTTCAAAATGTTATCATATAACATCCTTGATAAGCAAGTCTTGCTCTTTTCTCTTGTTCAGCCTATTATGGTTAAGAAAAATAAGAAATTTCTTCTTCCTATGATCCTACTTCTAATAATAAAAGCACTATGCTTGATTTGGGTCAATTTTGGACTAATTATTTTAACTAGGCTTAGAAGCTCCAATACGAACCCATTCATACTACTAAACCAAATTTAACTTTCGATACTAATTATCAAAGTTGGGTCCCATAAGTCATCACTATCTAACAGTGATTGGAGAAATTAGGATTTAGCCTTATTCTATGAGAAAAGAGAACATAGACCTAATGTATATGAATTATTTTAAGTCTAGAGACTTGGAGTTTAGTCTTAAGATTTTTCCATAATTTTATTTAAATTAGTAGCCTCTACCTCCAATTCGGAGAATTACTTTAATTTCTTAGTAGGTACTAGAATCTACATAGACTACACACAAGCCCGACTTTGATCGGCCAACCCATGTGCATCTACGGATAGATTTATTAACCAATTATTTCTCCAAACAACTTCTAGTAATTTAATTTTATCCCAGAAATCTAATCAGCAGGCTTTGGCCTCCACTATAAGGATCTGGTTAGATCCAACCATTAACACGACCATACTTGGTGCATCTAACCAACGAATGATTAAGCTCAACTTTGGTTGGCCAACCTAACCACCATTAGAGAGATACTTCAAAATTATCATATTATGAATGATAATTTCATTAGTCAATAAGCACCAGGCCTTTGGGCCTCTAATGATTATTGAGTTAATGGACTCATTATCATTCAACTTAATGGGAGCCTATGACTCAGTTATCTCCATAACTTTATCATTTTAGGAACCAAATAATTTTAGAGAATTTAAAATTATTTATGATTAAGGATAGAAAGGACATGAACTAATTTTCTCCCACTGACTTCACCAAGTCAAGTCCTCCTACTAACTTCTCAAGTCTTTGACAAGGACTAGGATCAATATCGATCCATGAGCACCTAGATCAGTCTCACTAAACAAAATCAGTCTCACTAATTTTCTATGTGACATGGGTTAGCATGAATCAATGAGCAACCTAATTAAGACCTGATTGACCACATTAGCTAGGTAAGTGAGATCGGTGGGAGGATCTTCCAAGGCTTGCCTTAGACACCATCAAAAATGATCAGATAAGCGGGCTGCCAATTAAAAACCACCATCTAGGATGCCAGACTTACCTTAGACACCAATCAATTTATCAATTTTGATTTGGATTGTCGAAAGACTTAGGCTCAACCACTGAGCTACGATCAATATTCATTTGTTTGATGTATGAACTTTGATCAACTACAACTATTGAAGTGATCTATAGAAATGACCTAATCCTAATTAACTATTAATTAGGTTTGATCAATTTCTTAACTTAGTCCATATTTAATCTAACCCTAGGTCTAATCTAGTTAAGGACCTGATCAAAGCTAACCCATTTTTCTTTAACCTATGTTTTATGAAATTATCTTAGGATCTTTAAATCATAAACCTAGATCCTAAATAATCACTTAATTCTTAATTAAGTACAAAGCTTATGGGTTTAGGTTTATGGAACCTCAGAACTAGTTTTTGACTTAATCATTGAAAATATTTTCAAATTGGTAAATAATTTACATTGAATCATATTCAATATATAGTTTTAGATCTGACTTGTTTTAATATTTCGATCGTATCTTAGGGTTTCAAATCTAGAATTTAGTAGAAAGTAAGTTCATAATTTAAATTCTATAAAACAAGTATGTCATATATATTTTAGATTCAAAATAAAAATTACATATCAACATATGCAATAAGAGGATCTAGATCTAAACATAAAACACATCATATGGATCAGATCATAAATTATTTAAAATTAAATTTAAAATTTAAAAATAAATCATAAATTATTTTAGATCTCATCTAATATATTTATGATTTAGGTTATTTGGAACAGCACATACTAGGACAACCTCTCTACTATAAAGTGTAAATCTTACAGCAGGACAATCTTATAGTAGTATGTGCAATCCAATATTATTTAGATCTAATCTAAATAATCTAAAATAGATCTAATATTTATTTAATTTTAAATTTTAAATTAAAAAATAAATTATAAAATTATTTAAATCATATCTAACTTATTCATGATTTAATAATAGATCAACACAAACTAGGATAACCTCTCCACTATAAGGGGTAAACCTTACAACAGGACAACCTTATAATTAGTATGTATGATCCTTAGAGTTTTATTTTATAGATTTAATTTAATATAAATATGATCATGTTATAAACAAACCCAGATGCTCTACTACCATTATTAGAAAATATGCAGGATTTCATGCATGAATTTCAAAATATTTTTTGAAATATAATGCAGTGAAAGTTATAAATTAAACTATTTAATCTATAAATGCATGTAATCAAATTACTAAACCCTACAACTAGGATCTATAACATGTCATAATGCATTTTCAAATCTAAAAATAAAAGGATTTGGTATTGATCAAATCAATATCCTAGATCTAGAATAATTCAAGATCTAAAAACTAGATCACATCTAGGTGAGAGAAGAGATCAAATCTCTTACCTTGTGCGGATTGAAAACTCCATGGTTGATTCATGTTGTTGTCTTTGGAGCCTCATATGTGTCCTTTCTCTATTGGTGATCCACACGAGGCTGCAATAAAATTGAGCTTCGTCGAACGAAGATCCATTCGAAGTGCTAGCTTCTTGCGGATCCTTCCTAATGATTAATCTAAAATTTATTCTCTGAATCTTTTGGATACTCTAAGAGATGAAGAATATGAGAAGGAATAAGAAAGAAATTAAAGAAAAATCTTGATTTTTTGGATCAGGTTCGTTTAGATCTGATCGGATCAAGAGATATATTTCAAAATTTTTTTCTTTGATCCAAATTAGATCTGAGATATTTCAAATCTAATTTTTATTATTTTAATAATTAAAATATAGATAAATTAAATCATATTTAATTTATCTTGATGTAGGGTAATCCTATTACCCGTTGATGATCCTGTAAGCAGCGGAAGTTTCTAAATCTAGCCACGTAAGTGCCTGGCCTCTACCGATGTCCACTCGGGTTGGATCGAGAGATCCTCTTCTTTTCTATCACATCTCCAAAAATCATATCTGAATCTCATTTGGAGAATCTTTAAAATAGCTTTTGAAGATCAGTAGTTATCCTTTGCAGCAGCGCAGCCTTCTAGCTTTCTGTCGCCTTTCTCTCACCTAGATTGCACCAACTTGGATCCCAAACTACTTTGGGCATGGAGAGGAGACGGAGAATATGGACTTGGCATGGAGGAGGAGGAGAGAGGCAGCCTTAGGGCATGGGAATTGTATTCTTTTTTTTTGAGTTGGGCATAGGGTCTTATTTATAGACTATGCGTGATCCAACTCCTCTTCTTTCCAACCAATCACAATCCTTTGTGAAATCAGATCTAAGTTCTTCTATCTTGAGCCCCGATCAGATTAGGGTTAAGGTGAACTCATCAAACCCTAGTATCTGTCATATGATGTAATCATTCGATTAAAGTTTGATGTGAAAACCTAAATAGAAACTCTTTCTATTATTTCACTCTGCCATGGCCATGGGCTTCTGGACTTGATTCTTATGATCATCATAGGGCTGCTCCTCTACCATCGAGGTAGATAGATTCCATCTTGATGCAATCCAGTTCCTATAATGAACATGCTATAGCCAACATACACCTAAGGATTCTGAATGGCTAGGAGATCGAGTTATGGTGTAGTCAAACTATAACACCCTCAAAGTGAACTGTCGATGCACCTCAGGTCAAAGAAGCAGACACACCACTGCAGCATCGAGTCAGTCATTGACGAGAAGGTAGACTTCCTAATAACTACTAGAGGTGGTCACGCTCAGTGCCCTTGTTCTCTAATGAGTATCTGTACTCTCGCTCTGATGTCTCCACACCATAGACTCAAGACTCATCTACTAAAGAGAAGCGATTGTACACCAACCTTCTGGATCAATCACCATCCTCTTGATGATCCGATGGTCAGGAGCATTTTATGCGTTAATAATGATTATTCATGTCTTAAATTTTTAACTCTTAAAAATATGAATTATCATTATCACTAACTCAAAGGATGTATCACAAATACTAAATACACATATATGGTAGAAAATAACATATTTTACTGATTATAGTCAAAATTTTAATTTTGTCCCTAGAAGTGTATTACAAGTGTCAGCCAATTCTTGCTTCTATGGCATATATATCTAACAATCTCCCACTTGTCCTAAAGCCAATTGGCTACAAGTCTAAGTCCCATCTTCTCAAGGTGGGCTTCGATCTTTTGTTGTCCTAACGGCTTTGTAAGTGGGTCTGCCACATTGTCTATGAAATTGACTCTCTTGACCGTGACGTAACCCTTCTCAAGATAATCACGGATGAGGTGGAATCGCCGCTCAATATGCTTGGATTTCTGATGAGACCTCAGCTCGTTAGCAAGGGCTATGGTGCCATTGTTGTCATAGTATAGAGGAATGGCATCTAATGGCATTTCTCCAATTTCAGCAGCAAACTTCTTGTACTAGAATGCTTTCTTTGCAGCCTCTGATCTAGTGATATATTCTACTCCATGGTGGAATCTGCTATCATGGTTTGCTTGAAACTCTTTCAGCTGACAGCACCACCATTGCACACAAACAGACTCCCAGATGTCGACTTTCGATCATCTACATCGAACATGAAATCTGAGTCTGTGCATCCCTGGACTTGGAGTTCTCCGTTACCAAAGACCAACATCATATCCTTAGTTCTTCTTAAGTACTTAAGGATACATTTCATAGAAGTCCAGTGTTCTTCACCTGGATTTGACTG
>QRFJ01004759.1:0-43327 GCA_006176705.1 Cocos nucifera | reverse complement strand
ATATCTACTTGTGACACTCATATCATGGGCTATATTAGATCGTGTACATAGCATGGCATACATGAGGCTCCCTATTGCAGAAGCATAAGGGATGTTGCTCATGCATTATATTTCCTCAGATGTGCTAGGGCACATCTTCTTGGAAAGATGAATACCATGTCTGAAGGGTATTATTCTCCTCTTAGAGTTTTCCATACTAAACCTCTTTAGTACTTCCTTTATGTACATCTTCTGTGAAAGTCTTAGCATCCTATTCGGTCTATCCCTATCGACCTTAATTCCTAGAATAAATGATGCTTCACCTAGGTCTTTCATGGAGAATTCATTCGACAACCATATTTTGACTGTCGTCAACATGAGAGTATCATTCCCAATAAGGAGGATGTCATCCACGTACAATACGAGAAAGACAACAGCGCTCCCACTGATCTTTTTGAAGACACATGATTCCTCTTCATTTTTTGATGAAACCAAATATTTTGATCACACATTGAAATGAGTGTTCCAGCTCCGAGATGCTTGCTTAAGTCCATATATGGACCTTTGCAGCTTGCAAACCTTGTGATCAGTATCACTGGATGTGGAACCTAGCGGCTGTTCTATATATATATCTTCCTCAAGATATCCATTTAAGAATGTCATTTTCACATCCATTTGCCATATTTCATAATCGAAATAGGCTACAACGGCAAGCAATGTGTGGATGGATTTTAGCATGGCCACTGAAAAAAGGTATCCTAATAGTCAATGCCTTCGCATTGACTATAACCTTTTGCCACTAGTCTAGCCTTGAATGTCTCCACATTCCCATCTGCAGCAATCATTCTCTTGAAGATCCATTTACACCCAATAGGTACTATACCTTCTGATGGATCTACCAAGGTCTAGACTTGGTTTGAGTGCATCAAGTCAATTTCTGACCTCATTGCCTCTAGCCATTTCTCAGAGTCGATATCTGATATCGCCTCATTGTAGGTTTTGGGATCATCATCATGAGCACCATTACCTACGACGAACATTTTCTCTACTTTCTCTGAAATAATACCTAAGTATCTTTCAAGGGGACCGAAAACTCTTTCCGATCTATAAGGTGAAGGAGGTAGTGTTCTTATTGGCTCCACCTGATTTGGTTCCAATTGGTCCTTAGCTCGTTGTACTTATGAGACTTTCTCATCAAGCTTAATTTGCTTTCCAATGCCACTATCTTGAATAAACTATTTTTCAAGAAAGATGGCATGTCGACTCGCAATCACATTGTGGTCTTCTGAATTGTAGAAATAGTATCCTAATGACTCTTTAGGATATCCTATGAATCGAGCTCTGAAGAACCTAAACTCTAACTTATCTGCTTGTTGTCTTTTGTCATGAGCCATACAACCCCAAATTCTGAGATGACTCAGACTTGGTTTCTTACCGTGCCATATCTCATATGGGTGTGGTAGGAACGGTTTTAGAGAGAACCCTATTCAGTAGATAAATTGAAGTTAACAATGAGTGTCTCCAAAGAAAATCAGAGAGGTCTATGAGGCTCATCATGAATCGGACCATATCCAATAGAGTCTGATTTCTTCGTTCTGAAACTTCGTTGAGTTGAGGTGTTCCTAGTGGAGCCCATTGAGAGACTATACCATTTTTCTTAAGATAGTCTAGAAATTTTTGGCTAAGGTATTCACCTCCCCGATCTGATCGAAGAACCTTAATGGATTTTCTAGTTTGTTTTTTTACTTCATGTCTGAATTCTTTGAACTTTTTAAAAGCTTCAAACTTGTATCTCATAAGATACACATACCCATACCTAGACAAATCATCAGTAAAGGTAATGAAGTAGACAAAATTACCTCTAGCCGGCACATCAAATGGGCTGCACACATCAGTATGTACTAGGACAAGGAGATCTGTGGCCCTTTCCCCATGTCCTACAAAAAGGAGTTTAGTCATTTTGCCTTGAAGACAAGATTCACAAGTTGGATATGACTCGAAAGTCAAAGAACTCAATAGCCCATTTTTCTTCAATTTGTTGATCCTATCTTCTGCTATATGAGCTAATCTCTGGTGCCATAGATACCTATCATTTGGACTATTCTTAGGTTATTTGGCATTCATGTTTTGCTCAATAGTTAGAATAGATACATCAATATGTATCTGATAAAAACCATTAATAAGAAAACCATTTGCAATTTTATTTCTTTCATAAAGAATGTTGCAATGGTCCTTAAAGAAGGTAATCACATAGCCTTCTAGTGCTAAGCATGAAACAGAAATAAAATTCCTGCTAGTTGTAGGCACATAATAATAGTCTTTCAAAACTAAGTCTAAACCAGATGGTAATCAAAGAGGGTATGTTCCCACCACCACTACAGCAACTCTTGCTCCATTTTCGACGTGTAGGATCATGTCTCCATCCCTCAGCCACCTGCTATCCTCAAGATCCTGCATGAAAGTGCACAAATGAGCACTAGAACCAAAGTCAAGCATCCAACTGGATGCAAAAGAAACCATAAGGTTAGACTCAATAACGAGCATACCTCCAAAAGGACCTTCCTTCTTGTTCTTCAGGATGGCCAGGTAAGTAGCGTAGTTCCACTTCCAATGACCATTGCTGTTGTAATGAAAATACTTTTCTTTGACATCGGCCTTCTTCTTCGACTCTGCCTTCTTCTTCTTTTCTCCTTCCACCTGCTTTTTCGTAGACTTCTTTTTCTTTCTAAAAGACTTTCTTTTGGAAGAAGTCCATTCTGTAGCAAGAACTGAGCCTTTAGAACCTTTCATAGAAAGCTCAGCGGTGACCAGCATGTTCATTAATTTGGCCAAGAAATTTTGAAGTTTATGCATGTGGTAATTCATGTTGAATTGCCCATATGCATCAATTAAGGATTGCAGAATAACATCATTCTACAAATCCAAGTCTAACTTCACATCGAGCTTCTCAAGCTCTTCCAAGTCTTTGATCATCATCAGATAGTGATCTTAGACTGACTGCCTATCAGGCATCTTAGCCTTAAAAAGTTATTTCGTGACTTGATACTTGGCTGCACGACTCTGTTCACCAAACATCTCTTGCAGGAGAGCCAACATTTGGCGAGCAGTCCCGATATCTTTATGTTGCACTAGAGCTCATCAGACATCAAGCCCAACATATAGTATCTGGCCTTATTATCTTTGTCTATCCATTTTTCCAGAGATGCTCTCTGTTTAGTGGATGGATGGGCTGGTAAGGTGGGAGGGTCCTAGTCCAATACATGGGTTAACTTCTCGGAACCCAAATTAATTTTATAGTTTCTGAGCCAATCTTTATAATTGGGTCCGATCAGTCTATGTCTGTCTAGGATACGTGCTAATGGATTGGACGCAGATATTTTCCTATAGAGAGTCAAAGATTCTAGTTAGATACTATAATTATGACTTGACCAATTTATTTAAAAATTTTAATTTTAAATAAATTAGCTCCCATTATTTTCTCAGATTCCTACACTCCGTCTGTAGAGATGCAAAAATCTCCATGATTAATGATTTCAGTGGGTGGTGTAGTCTCACCAACTGACTCATCATCTCATCTAACAGTTCTTGGTGATGGGTTAGCCAATGAGTGAACAACTCTTATTCAATGATTCTCTAATCATGGTGCACCCAAACTTGATCTCTAATTCATGAATCTCACCGTATCTGGAATATTGATCCACTCCTTATTAAGTTAGACCCACCATTTGCATAGACTGAATTCCTAATTGAGTCTCTCACCGTATCCAAAATATTGAGCCCACCATCCTCTAGCCATAGCATCCATGTAAGTTCTTCTATCTTGAGCCCCGATCAGATTAGGGTTAAGGTGAACTCGTCAAACCCTAGTCTCTGTCATATGATGTAATCATTCGATTCGAAGTCCAATGTGAAAATCTAAATAGAAACTCTTTCTATTATTTCACTCTACCATGGCCATGGGCTTCTGGACTTGATTCTCATGATCATCATAGGGCTGCTCCTCTACCACCGAGGTAGATAGATTCCATCTTGATGCCAATCCAGTTCCTACAATGAACATGTCTATAGCCAACATACACCTCAGGGTTCCATATGGCTAGGAGACCGAGTAATGGTGTAGTCAAACTATAACACCCTCAAGGTGAACTGCCGATGCACCTCAGGTCAAAGAACCAGACACACTACTGCAGCATCGAGTCAGTCATTGACGAGAAGGTAGACTCCCTAATGACTACTCGAGGTGGTCACGCTCAGTGCCCTCGTTCTCTAACGAGTACCTGTACTCTCGCTCCGGTGTCTCCACACCGTAGACTCAAGACTCATCTACTAAAGAGAAGCGATTGTACACCAACCTTCCGGATCAATCACCATCCTCGTGATGATCCTATGGTCGGGAGCATTTTATGAGTTAATAATGATTATTCATGTCTTAAATTTTCAACTCTTGAAAATATGAATTATCATTACCATTAACTCAAAGGATGTATCACAGACACTAAATACACATATGTGATAGAAAATAACCCATTTTATTGATATTAGTCAAAATTATAATTTTGCCCCTAGAAGTGTATTACAAGTGTCAGCCAATTCTGGCTTCTAGGGCACATATATCTAACAATCTCCCACTTGTCCTAAAGCCAATTGGCTACAAGTCTAAGTCCCATCTTCTCAAGGTGGGCTTCGATCTTCTGCTGGCCCAACGGCTTTGTAAGTGGGTCTGCCACATTATCTGTGGAGTTGACTCTCTTGACCTCGACGTAACCCTTCTCGAGGTAATCGTATGAGGTGGTATCGCCGCTCAATGTGCTTGGATTTTTGGTGAGACCTCGGCTCCTTAGCAAGGGCTATGGCACAATTGTGTCGCAGTACAGAGGAATGGCATCTGATGGCATTACTCCAATTTCTGCAGCAAACTTCTTGTACCAGAATGCTTCCTTCGCAGCCTCTGATGCAGCGATATATTCTGCTTCCATGGTGGAATCTGCTATCACAGTTTGCTTGAAACTCTTCCAGCTGACAGCACCACCATTGCACACAAACAGACTCCCAGATGTCGACTTTCGATCATCTATATCGGACATGAAATCCGAGTCTGTGTATCCCTGGACTTGGAGTTCTCCGTTACCAAAGACCAACATCATATCCTTAGTTCTTCTCAAGTACTTAAGGATACATTTCACAGAAGTCCAGTGTTCTTCACCTGGATTTGACTGATATCTGCTTGTGACACTCACAGCATGGGCTATATCAGGTCGTGTACATAGCATGGCATACATGAGGCTCCCTATTGCAGAAGCATAAGGGATCTTGCTCATGCGTTCTATTTCCTCAGGTGTGCTAGGGCACATCTTCTTGGAAAGATGAATACCATGTCTGAAGGGTATTAATCCCCTCTTAGAGTTTTCCATACTAAACCTCTTTAGTACTTTCTCTATGTACATCTTCTGTGAAAGTCCTAGCATCCTATTCGGTCTATCCCTATAGACCTTAATTCCTAGAATAAAGGATGCTTCACCTAGGTCTTTCATGGAGAATTCCTTGGACAACCATATTTTGACTGTTGTCAACATGGGAATATCATTCCCAATAAGGAGGATGTCATCCACGTACAATACGAGGAAGACAACAGCGCTCCCACTGACCCTTTTTGAAAACACATGGTTCCTCTTCATTTTTGATGAAACCAAAAGTTTTGATCACATCATTGAAATGAGTGTTCCAGCTCCGAGATGCTTGCTTAAGTCCATATATGGACCTTTGCAGCTTGCAAACCTTGTGATCAGTATCACTGGATGTGAAACCTAGCGGCTGTTCCATATAGATATCTTCCTCAAGATATCCATTTAGGAATGCCGTTTTCACGTCCATTTGCCATATTTCATAATCGAAATAGGCTGCAACGGCAAGCAATGTGCGGATGGATTTTAGCATAGCCACTGGGGAAAAGGTATCCTGATAGTCAATGCCTTCGCATTGACTATAACCTTTTGCCACTAGTCTAGCCTTGAATGTCTCCACATTTCCCATCTGCACCAATCTTTCTCTTGAAGATCCATTTACACCCAATAGGTACTATACCTTCTGGTGGATCTACCAAGGTCCAGACTTGGTTTGAGTGCATCGAGTCAATTTCTGACTGCATTGCCTCTAGCCATTTCTCGGAGTCGATATCTGATATCGCCTCGTTGTAGGTTTTGGGATCATCACCATGAGCACCATTACCTATGAGGAACATTTTCCTCTACTTTCCTCTGAAATAATACCTAAGTATCTTTCAGGGGGACGGGAAAACTCTTTCCGATCTACGAGGTGGAGGAGGTAGTGTTCTTATTGGCTCAACCTGATTTGGTTCCAATTGGTCCTTAGCTCGTTGTACTTGTGAGACTTTCTCATCAAGCTTAATCTGCTTTTCCAATGCCGCTATCTTGAATAAACTATTTTTCAAGAAAGATGGCATGTCGACTCACAATCACATTGTGGTCTTCTGGAATGTAGAAATAGTATCCTAATGACTCTTTAGGATATCCTATGAATCGAGCTCTAAAGGACCTAAACTCTAACTTGTCCGCTTGTTGTCTTTTGACATGAGCCGGACAACCCCAAATTCTGAGATGACTCAGACTTGGTTTCTTACCGTGCCATATCTCATACGGTGTGGTAGGAACGGTTTTAGAGGGAACCCTATTCAGTAGATAAATTGAAGTTAACAATGAATGTCCCCAAAGAAAATCAGGGAGGTCTGTGAAGCTCATCATGGATCGAACCATATCCAATAGAGTCCGATTTCTCCGTTCTGAAACCCCGTTGAGTTGAGGTGTTCCTGGTGGAGTCCATTGAGAGACTATGCCATTTTTCTTGAGATAGTCTAGGAATTCTCGGCTAAGGTATTCACCTCCTCGATCTGATCGAAGAACCTTAATGGGTTTTTCAGTTTGTTTTTCTACTTCATGTCTGAATTCTTTGAACTTTTCAAAAGCTTCAGACTTGTGTCTCATAAGATACACATACCCATACCTAGACAGATCATCGGTAAAGGTAATGAAGTAGACAAAATTGCCTCTAGCCGGCACATCAAATGGGCCGCACACATCAGTATGTACTAGGGCAAGGAGATCTGTGGCCCTCTCCCCATGTCCAACAAAAGGGAGTTTAGTCATTTTGCCTTGAAGACAAGATTCACAAGTTGGATATGACTCAAAGTCAATGGACTCAATAGCCCATTTTTCTCCAATTTGTTGATCCTATCTTCTGCTATATGACCTAATCTCAGGTGCCATAGATATCTGTCGTTTGGACTATCCCTAGGTCGTTTGGCATTCACGTTTTGCTCGATAGTTAGAACAGGTACATCAATATGTAGCTGATAAAGACCATTAATAAGAAAACCATTTGCAATTTTATTTCTTTCATAAAGAATGTTACAATGGTCCTTAAAGAAGGTGATCACATAACCTTCTTGTGCTAAGCATGAAACAGAAATCAAATTCCTGCTAGCTGCAGGCACATAATAACAGTCTTTCAAAACTAAGTCTAAACCAGATGGTAATCGAAGAGGGTATGTTCCACACCACTGCAGCAACTCTTGCTCCATTACCGATGCGTAGGATCATGTCTCCATCCCTCAGCCTCCTGCTATCCTCAAGACCCTGCATGAAAGTGCACAGATGAGCACTAGAACCAGAGTCAAGCACCCAACTGGATGCAGAAGAAATCCGTAAGGTTAGACTCAATAACGAGCATACCTCCAGAAGGACCTTCCTTCTTGTTCTTCAGGGTGGCCAGGTAAGTAGGGCAGTTCCGCTTCCAATGGCCGTCGCTGTTGCAATGGAAACACTTTCCTTTGACATCGGCCTTTTCTTCTTCGGCTCTGCCTTCTTCTTCTTTGATCCTTCCACCTTTTGCTTTTTCACAGACTTCTTTTTCTTTCCATAAGACTTTCTTTTGGAAGAAGTCCATTCCATAGCAAGAACTGAGCCTTTAGAACCTTTCATAGAAAGCTCAGCGGTAACCAGCATATTCATTAATTCGGCCAAGGAATTTTGAAGTTTATGCATGTGGTAATTCATGATGAATTGCCCATATGCATCAGTCAAGGATTGCAGAATAATATCATTCTGCAGATCCAAGTCTAACTTCACACCGAGCTTCTCAAGCTCTTCCATGTCCTTGATCATTGTCAGACAGTGATCTTGGACTGACTGCCCATCACGCATCTTAGCCTTAAAAAGTCATTTCGTGACTTGATATTTGGCTGCGCGACTCTGTTCACCAAACATCTCCTCCAGGTGAGCCAACATTTGGCGAGCAGTCCCGATATCTTCATGTTGGCGCTGGAGCTCATCAGACATCGAGCCCAACATGTAATATCTGGCCTTATTATCTTCGTCTAATCCATTTTTCCAGAGACGCTCTCTGTTCAACAGTGGATGGACGGGCTGGTAAGGTGGGAGGGTCCTGGTCCAATACATGGGTTAACTTCTCGGAACCCAAAATAATTTTGTAGTTCCTGAGCCAATCTTTATAATTGGGTCCAGTCAGTCTATGTGTGTCCAGGATACGTGCCAATGGGTTGGACGCAGACATTTTCCTGTAGAGAGTCAAAGATTCTAGTTAGATACTGTAATTTTGACTTGACCAATTTATTTAGGAATTTTATTTTTAAACAAATTAGCTCCCACTATTTTCTCGGATCCCTACACTCCCTCTGTAGAGATGCGAAAAATCTCCATGATTAATGATTTCTAGTGGGTGGTGCGGTCTCACCAACTGACTCATCACCTCACCTAACAGTTATTGGTGATGGGTTAGCCAATGAGTGAACAACTCTTGTTCAATGATTCTCTAATCATGGTGCACCCAAACTTGGTCTCTAATTCATGAATCTCACCGTATCCGGAATATTGATCCACTCCTTAGTTAAGTCAGACCCACCATTTGCATAGACTGGATTCCTAATTGAGTCTCTCACCGTATCCGAAATATTGAGCCCAACTCATCCTCCAGCCCATAGCATCCAATGCCTAATAGACATGGTTGCATCTTCCCGGTGCAACTGAGCCACTGTATCCAGCCGAGAACAATCAACCCCGGGAAGGGCCCGCACATCTACAATGGTGGAAGACCTCAGACTTAATCTTTTCTTAGGGAGAATTGATTCAGGTCTCATTAAACTAGACTTGGCATTAGTCATAACAATTATGACTAACCTAGTGGCATGGGTTAGCTCGGATTATTGACCACCTCAGATCAGAACTGTGTCAACAGATATGGCCAGGTAAGTGAGATCGGTGGAAGGAATATGCCATTAACTCGTACAAGAACGCATTCAGGTCGAGTAGCTTCCAATTAAAAATCCAGTCGGTCGTATGTGCCAAACTTACCTTAGACACCAAATTGTTGAGTCAGAACCAATTGGGTTAGCCTACAATCCAGACTCTAACCTCTGAGCCTAATTAGGTCTTGCTTGATCGTGACTCGATCTTGACCCAGACTTAATCCTATTAGGCTGGTCAATTTAAGCATTGTTGATCCCATCTAACCAACTCTTGATTCGGTTTGATCAACCGCTTAGACCTAATTGAGCTACCCAAGCCCGAACCCAGTATTATGAATATGTCTTAGATCTGAAAATTCTCAATTTTAGACCTAATTAATATTCCATAAACTTAATTCTTAATTAAGTAGGGTTCATAAACAAAATATGCACAATAAATCCTAGGGTTTCAGGATCTAGGGTTTTGCAGAAAGTAAGTTTTGGGTTTCTGATTAAGGACGAACATGCAGCACCCCTACACATCATAAGAACACCCCATCGAATGGAAAGAGAGGGCCTTTAAATCCCTTCTTCGTTCTTATGACCGGACGGCCAAGAGGAACGCCTTAATCAGGAACATGTCAATACTACAAAATAGTTTTAGATCTATATCATATATCTCATATACAAATTAGATCTAATCATGGCATATTTTGCATACATCTCATGTATCGAATCATGCATATTTTTAGATCTAAATTATCTCATAATAATCTAAAAAATTAGATTTAAATTGATCTAATCAAAATAAATTCTAATCTAGACAATTATGTAGAACTATTCTACAACTAGTCTAGACATGCATCAATCATATCTCATATGATATTTAAAATTAAATAATTTTTATTTGCTATTTTTTAGATGTTATTATAACACTTATAATATCAAAAAATAGTAAATAAATAAGATCTAAAATATGATTTAATCAAATTAAATTATAAACATGCAAGACTATTCTATAGAACTATTCTATTTTAGAACTAGTCATGCATATTTTCTAATCTTAGATCCAAATTATTTAATTTTAATTTTTCTGATTTTAGATCTGATCACAGCTCATGTGACATCTAAAATTACTTTATTTTTTAATTAAAATAAATTTAAAATTAGATCTAAATACTTTAGAACCTTGGCTCTGATACCAGTTGAAGGGAAAATCCTGATTTCTCGGATCCAGGTTCGTTCAGATCTGATCAGATCAAGAGATATATTTCAAAAATTTTTCTCTTGATCCAAATTAGATCTTGAAATATTTCAGATCTGATTCTTATTATTTTAATAATTAAAATATAGATAAATTAAATCAAATTTAATTTATCTTGATGTAGGGTAATCCTATTACCCGTTGATGATCCTGTAAGCAGCGGAAGGTTCTGGATCTAGCCACGCAAGTGCCTGGCCTCTATCCGGTATCCACTCAAGCTAGGATCTAGAGATCCTCTTCTTCTCTATCACATCTCCAAAAATTAGATCTGGATCTGATTTGGAGGATCTTCAAAACTAGCTTTTGAAGATCTGTAGTTGTCCTTTGCAGCAACGCAGCCTTCTAGCTTTCTGTCGCCTTTCTCTCGCCTAGATTGCACCAACTTTAATCCCAAACTACTTTGGGCATGGAGAGGAGAGGGAGAAGATGGACTTGGTGAGCAGGAGGAGGAGAGAGGCAGCCTTGGGGCATGGGAATTGTATTCTTTTTTTTTTGAGTTGGACGCAGGGTCTTATTTATAGACTATGCGTGATCCAACTCCTCTTCTTCCCAACCAATCACAACCCTTTGTGAAATCAGATCTAAATCTGATTGGTGGGAATAGAGTCCCTTGGATTCATCCTTAGATGGTGCCTAAGACCAGTCAAAGTTGGCTCTTAGGAGGAGTCTAATCAGAATCCAATAAGGAGATGGAGTCCCTGTCCAACAGGGACTCTTGAGCGCCTCAAGCTTGGGTGCACGGCACCATTAGCGTGCACCCTCCTCCTTGCCAGTTTTTGGTAGGGGGACAAGCTCCCACCAGCTCTCCAATAGGTGCATGACATGTGGACAAAAGTCAAAGTGTCAATGGTCAATATTTGACCAGTCAAAGGTCAACTTTTGACCAAAGTCAAAGGATGAGAAATGGCAGGTGACCAAAAATGGCAGGTATTGTCTTACAAAATAAGACAACCTTTTCTGACTTGGACAGGCTCCAGTCAGACCAAGTGAAGGCCTCTGATTGAGCACAAACTCCTTTGGCTCAGTCAGGACAACTATTTATGATAGTAAAAGAAGAACGTTAGGTTCAATCGAGTGCTAGCACGATTTTCTTGAACCTAATTGAATCTCATTCAGATCAATTGAACTGGATCAGTTCAATTGATGATCACCAGATTCAAACCCTTGTTTGTGTGATCCCAGTTAGGTTTAGTTCTGTATGGTAATGGGATATGTCATGATCTCTATCATCGACATCATCGAAACTCCTTTCGATGGATCAGAACTCTTCTGATTCGAACAGCTAGAATGATCGATCATCTAAATCATTCTAATTGCTCCCAAAATCCACCAGTGACACCTAGCAGTATATGGTGGCAACCCATCAGAGCTGAATGCGAACCTCTTGGTGCAGCTACCTGTGTGATTAAGTTCTTCTATCTTGAGCCCCGATCAGATTAGGGTTAAGGTGAACTCGTCAAACCCTAGTCTCTGTCATATGATGTAATCATTCGATTCAAGTCCGAATGTGAAAATCTAAATAGAAACTCTTTCTATTATTTCACTCTACCATGGCCATGGGCTTCTGGACTTGATTCTCATGATCATCATAGGGCTGCTCCTCTACCACCGAGGTAGATAGATTCCATCTTGATGCAATCCAGTTCCTACAATGAACATGCTATAGCCAACATACACCTCAGGGTTCCATATGGCTAGGAGACCGAGTTAATGGTGTAGTCAAACTATAACACCCTCAAGGTGAACTGCCGATGCACCTCAGGTCAAAGAACCAGACACACCACTATAGCATCGAGTCAGTCATTGACGAGAAGGTAGACTTCCTAATGACTACTCGAGGTGGTCACGCTCAGTGCCCTCGTTCTCTAACGAGTACCTATACTCTCGCTCTGATGTCTCCACACCATAGACTCAAGACTCATCTACTAAAGAGAAGCGATTGTACACCAACCTTTTGGATCAATCACCATCCTCTTAATGATCCTATAGTCGGAAGCATTTTATGAGTTAATAATGATTATTCATGTCTTAAATTTTCAACTCTTGAAAATATAAATTATTATTACAATTAACTCAAAGGATGTATCACAGACATTAAATACACATATGTGATAGAAAATAATCCATTTTATTGATTATAGTCAAAATTATAATTTTGCCCTTAGAAGTGTATTACAAGTGTCAGCCAATTCTGACTTCTAGGGCACATATATCTAACAGAAATATAACCTTTGGATCTCCTAAAAATAAGAATTAAAATATATTAGAAAAAAAATCCTAAGAGAAGATAAATCTTCTCTTTCAAGACATCAACAATTGATGTCCTGAAAACATCTTCATGCTAGGACAAGGGAAGACCTTCTCCCCTAGACTTTTTCCATGTTTTCAAATCTCACATCGTATGATTTTTCTCATAGAAAAATCTCACAAAAATATGAATAAGAAGGGTTCTCAAAGAAACCCTAAGAGAAGATCTTCTACTCTTTTCCTTCTATCATCAGGACATGATCAAATCATATCCAAAAAGATCATTATGCCCTAACATCTTAGAGCATATATCCTTGCACCCTCTTTCTCTCACTCTCTCAAATTTTTATCATACAAAAATCATAAAGAATAAATAAAGAAGGATTAGAAATAAATCTCTAAGAGAAAATAATTTTTTCCTTATCTTTCTCTCTTCAAGACATCAACAATTAATGGCTTAATGAGGTCTCTCCTTCATGGAACTTGGCATCCAAAGTCTCCCATAGCTCCTCCTGATTTTCTTCTATTTTTTCATGATTTTTTCAGATTTTACACATCCTAAACCTGATATAAGGCATCCTCCCTCTTATGTATGGAAGACTAGGTCAAAACCTAGTCTTAATACGAGACCAAGGAGGAGTTGTTTTGGGGGCGTCCAACTCTTGGACACCTCCCCCTTAATTCTATCCATGGAGAAACAAAAGGGAATGCACAAAATTAGGAGAAAAGTAGGTGACAAAAAAATTGGCGGGCGTGGGAGAAATTCCAAAAGAGGGAGGGAAGAGTTTTGGCGAAGAGGGACTCTATCACATAGAATCTCATGCGAAACTAATTTTCATATTTGACTTGGTCAAATATAAATTCAAATCCACTAGATATGGGTAGGGGGACCATTCTTAGGAATGAAAAAAGCTTATGTAATTTTTCTAGAATTGATTATGGGCGTGGAACATCATAGTGGCACAAGAAAATAGTGAGAGAGACCTAATCCAACTAGGACTCTTCCTACTTAACTAAGTCAAAATAATTTTGAACCCAATTAAAATGGGATTAGTACAAGCTTAATTATGGATGATCCTAGTCCAACTAGGAACCTAATTAAGTTAGGTTTAAACCATATTCAAATCTGATTAAAATCCTAACTCAATTAGGAATTAGGTGCACTCAAATCCTAGTCCAACTAAGAATTATTTTTTCTTGCAATTGGCTTATCCAATAAACTAATTGAACTTAATTTAATTAAGTCCAAACTAATTCTAATTAAATCTAATTTAGTTAAACTTAATCTCAGTCTGATTGCTCAATCAAATTAAGCCAATTAGCAATCCAATTGCTAATCGATCCTCCTGTAACACTTGCAATATTAGGTCAAACATCAATCGCATTAAATGTTTGACCTTAGAACGATTCTCAATTGATTGATTAACCATCTGATTAAATTACAATCTCTTACATGTATGATCCTATAGGTTCGAACCTAAGCCGATAGCACAGAAATCAATTTCTATATTAGTTGAAGTAACCATCTAGCAATGATTTCTGACAACCAGATAAGTCGAATGTATGCAAAGCAACATTCTTAGAACCTTGGTCCATGGTTATCGTATAATTCATCCCTTTGACCAGTAATGTATAAGATGATTTTGAGTACTTTGTCAACACTCATACAAGTCATCTCTATTGTGTCTCAAAATTTTGCAAATCCTATGACTCCTCACAAGGATTACCCAAGCCTAGGTTTTGCTAAATTGAAACACAATGAGACAATCTCTTACTGAAGTTAATCAGAAGTGGTCAATCCCATCTTGACTCACACATCAACTTCACAAGTACTTGACTATATCCAGAAACCTTTCGAATCTATATTTGAAATACAAGCAGTCCGACATCAAAGTATAGTGAGTTGTTTGCAAGTCACCATGGTGATCTTAGGTCGAAGGAACACTTATATCCATTGGCCTTAGCTAGATTTTCTTGATAGTCGAGTGCTATATTAATCACGTTTAGTACAGATGTACTCCTACATCTCACTTGGATGTCATACCAGTGTCTCCATACCACTTAATTATAAGGACAACTAATCCATATGGCATACAACGATCGACACTCGATAAGTTATCATCCTTATTAATAATTAATCATTTAGTCGTGAACTATTTAAGAGCCATCCGATAAATCCTTCTTTATCGATTGATTGTGGTTCTAAGAACTTGATCACAATATAGAAATTCATTTAAGGAAGATAAAACTTCTATGATGAATCAGCCAAATAGCTATTATTATTAGATAATTCATATACTAATTCCAATCATCTACTACTTAGATAATTGACTTTAGAACATATTTTCCAACAACCCCTGCAAGGAATTGCAAATGTGGTAAGGGCTATGTAAAGATCGATTCACTGGAGATTAGAGGATCTAGAACTAGCAACCAAAAACTTCTAACCAAAAGGAAGCGATAGCTCTGACGAATTAGGATTTCAAGAAGAAAAGGAATTTTTGTACTCTCTTCCATCAAAAAAGATATTATATATACAAAGTATATATAAACACCCTGAGTCAACATGACTCAGTCCTAAAAACTCTCCATGGCTAAGAAAGCACTCACCCAAGCCCATGTCTTGCATGCTCTCATCCCCAGGATTAAAGACTTAGCCCTATACATAAATTAGCCACCATAAGACCTCTCAACTCAGGCCTTAAGATTTCTTAGATTAGATCTAATCCAAGACCAAATAAAGAAAACCTATGCTCATCTATCCACCTGTCCGAGTTGGCTCGATGAACACTTGAGCCGGCTCGATCGGTTGTCAAGCCATAGATTTCTGAATACACGTTCTCTGTTTGTTTGAGAGAGCTAGCTTGATTTTAGCCCGAGCTGGCTCGATCTCATCTCGAGTTGATTCGACCTGTATCTGAGCCATCCCATAGTTTATCAGTCCTCCTTCTTAGTTGATACAACTCCAGCC
Source organism: Cocos nucifera (assembly GCA_006176705.1). Classification (NCBI taxonomy): domain Eukaryota; kingdom Viridiplantae; phylum Streptophyta; class Magnoliopsida; order Arecales; family Arecaceae; genus Cocos; species Cocos nucifera. The sequence goes on along the minus strand of QRFJ01004759.1, from coordinate 27,610 downwards.
GATCCAAGCCTCTAGGAGCCACCACCTTGACTCCTTCATGATCTTCTAAGTCTTGGGAGAACCATCCTTGCTCTTTCAATCTCCACCTTGGTGCCCTAAGGCTTGGAGCAACTCCTTCCTATCCATCAAATGCATCAGCGTCATACATCTGTGAAAGTTGTCCTGTGGAAGAACCTTTGTCAGTGCATCAGCTAGATTCTCCTTAGTATGAACCTTTACCAGCTCCACCTCACCATCCTCCATGAGCTCTCTAATTCGGTGGTACCTGATGTCGATGTGCTTCATCCTTGCATGGTAGACTGAATTCTGTACAAGTAATAGTGTACTCTGACTGTCGCAATGCACCTTAACGGCCTTATGAGCAAGAGTCATCACCAATGCCAATCCCTTCAACCATAAGCATCTTTGCAGCTTCTATAATACCGATGTACTCTATCTCAATGGTGGATAAGGCCGTGATGGGCTGCAAGCATGATCTCCATGAAATAAGACCTCCATTCGAGCAAAACATGAATCCTATCATCGAACATTGGATGTCCACATCTCCACCAAAATCTGCATCCATGAACCCTTGTATCAGCCCCTGAGCCTTCTTGGACATGTTGGAGCAACCCTTGGCACCTTCCAACTATCCATAGATGATACCTACTCCAACTATACCCACCAAATACCTGAAGATGTTCTTTAGTGCTCGCTAGTGCTTTCTGCTAGGTTACGCCATAAATCTGCTCACTTGACTCACTGCATGGGCTATGTTCGGCCTACAACATACCATGGTGTACATCAAACTTTCCACACTAGTAGCGTATGGGACTCTCTCCATATCTAGAACCTCCTCCTCAGTTTGTGGTGACATAGTCTTTGAAAGTCTGATATTACCGGTAAGTGGCAGTGCTACTGGTTTGGCTTCTTTCATCTCAAATTTTTCTAAGATCTTTCAAATGTAACTATCCTAGGATAAATGCAGTACCTTCTTGTCTCAATCTTTGAGAATTTTCATGCCGAAGATCTTCCTCACAGGTCCAAAATTCTTCATCTCAAACTTTCGAGATAATGCAGCCTTCAGTTCCTGCACAACTTTCTTACTCTTACATGCTATCAGCATATTATCTACATACAAGAATAAGAACATCCTAGACCCATCCTCCAAAGATTGAATATACACACAAGGATCAAATTCACACCTAGGAAGATCGATGCTCCTTACGAAGGTATCGAAGCGCTTGTACCACTACCTCGATGACTACTTCAGCCCGTATAGCGACTTCTATAGCAAACATATCTTCTCTTCTATTCCAAGCTCTCTGAACCTCGCTCCTCCAGATGTCTATGGAGAAATGCCATCTTAACGTCCATCTGCTCCAACTTCAAGTCCTGAGCTATAATGATGCTCGCATCATCCTGATAGACATATGCCTGATGACTGGAGAGAAAACTTCAATGAAATCGATGCCTTCCTTCTAGGAGTATCATTTGGCCACTAATCTTGCTTTGTTCCTGATACTTTCCTACTTTGAAGGCCCCTCTTTGCATTGGAAAACTTATTGGCATCCAATGGGTTTCTTCCCCTATGACAGTTGCACCAAACACCATGTCTGATTCTTTTAGAGAGACTACATTTTCTCAGCCATAGCTTGAACCCACCTATCTCTATCTTGGCTCTCTGTAGCCTCCTTATAGATGTAGGGATCTCCATTCACTATCATTAGGGTGTATGACACCGAATCTCCAAAGCCATATCGATCTAGCTGTCGCACGTTCTTCTTTAGCTTGTGCAGTGCAATGCCGATGTTGGCCCTTGATCCAGCTCGCTCTCGCTAGTCTTCCTGGCTTCTAACCCCTATTTCAATCCTCTCCACTTGTAGAGACTCCTTTGAAGAATCCTCCACCTGAAACTTAAGTCCTTTCGGTGCACCTACAAGTGGCAAAATTGAACAAGAGATTAGTTGTCTAGCACTACCTTGCTGGATAGTTTGCTGCTCCTACTATCCTTCCATGCCACCTTGCCTATGTAGAACTAAGTTTTGATCAAAAACCACATCCCTATTGATGATGACCTTCTTCTCCAAGAGATCCCACAACCGATACCCCTTAACACCTCATGGATATCCCAAGAACACCATCTTCTTTGCCTTGGCATCCAGTTTGCCCTATTCACTAGCACCGATGTGCATAAATTTCGTGCATCTAAACACCCATAGATGGTTCAAGTTTATACTCCTTCCAGACCATTTCTCCTCTAAAATTTCTCCATCTAATCTAATGTGAGGTGATCGATTCACTAGATAGCAGGCTACATGCACTGAATCTACCCAAAATACCTTAGGAAGCCCTACCTGTAGCCTCATGCACCTTGCTTTCTCCATAAGGATCCTATTCATTCTCTCGGCCATTCCATTTTGCTGAGAAGTTTCTTTCACCAAGAAGTATCTTTTGATGCCACACTCCTCACAAAAAACTTGAAACTCCTTGCTGGTGTACTCTCTATCGTGGTCAGATCGCAAATACTTCATACTTCTGCTCTGTTCCTTCTCCACCTTGGCCTTCCAAACTTTGAATTTGGTGAAGACTTTTGATTTCTCTCTCATAAGTAGACCCAAACTTTTCTTAAGAAATCATCTATCAAGGTCATGAAGTATCTTGCTCCATTTTTGACTGAAATTGGAGCCGGTCCCCACACATCCATATGAACTAGATCCAGTGGGACTGTCGTGCGGGCTATGCTGACTGCAAACTGAACTCTCCTCTATTTTTCCATCTGGCATGGCTCACAAAACTCAAAAACTCCTCCACTCAAATCATAGATCAATCCCTTTTTGCTCAGCTCTTTTTGCCCTCTATCTACCATGTGGCCCAAACAATAATGCCATAAATGATAAGCCCCCTGTTGATCCTACATTGCTGCAGCTATATCGGATCTTTCGATCACCACAGATCCTTCCATCTTGTAGACGTTATTTTCCAACCTTCTACCCCTCATCACTATCATGGCTCCATTGGAGATATTCAATACTCCACTCCTGGCATAACTGCTAAAGCTGTAGCCACTCCACTCTAGGTAGCCTAATGACACAAAGTTCTTCTTTAGCTCCAGGATATGCTTCATATTTATGAGAATCTGCACCATCCCATCAAACATCCTCATCCTAATTGTCCCAATACTAGCGATCTTACAAGGATGATCATCCTCAAGTGTCATACTTCCCCCATCGATCTTAGTGTATATAGAAAATCAAGATTGATTTGGGGTGTAGTGATGCGAATAGGCTGAATCTAGGGTCCAAACTTCTATACTTTGCCTGTGACCATCTGACACCACCAAGAGGTCATCCTCCACCTCCTGATCGGCAACTATACTTAGAAAATCTGATCCTCCATTTTCTCCCTTTTGATTCTTCAACTACGGGCAATCACTATGAAAATATCCGATCTCGTTGCACTTGTAACACTTTACTTATTTTCTATCTTTCTAGGACTTTGATTGTTCCCTTGATTTTCCTCTTATCCTTCCTCTTCCAGATCTCTCCCCTACAGTCAAACCCTCTTAGGGAACATCATCCTTGGTCATCTTCTCTCGCTGCTCATTTATGCACAGCACCGAGATAATGTCTTGATAGTACAGTGTCTCTTTTCCACAAAGTAATGTTGTGACCAGCAAATCAAAGGAAGGGGGAAGTGAACAAAGTAATAGCAATGATTTGTCTTCCTCCTCCATCTTTGTCCCAATATTTAGCAATTTATTTCTCACTTGATCAAACAACTATATAAGACTGAGGACATCTCCACCTTCAACCATGCAAAGGCTGTACAGCCTCTTCTTCAACAAAAGTTTGTTGCACATGTTCTTTCCCATGTAAAAATCCTGCAACTTTGACCAAAGTCCTTTAGGGATTTTCTCTTCAAGCACTAAATAGAGGGCCAAGTCTGCCAAATACCCTCTAATCGTAGAACATGCTCATTTCTCCATCGATATCCATTATTGATCTATCATCCCTTCTGGCCTATTCTCCAAAGCTTGATCTAATTCATGCTGTACAAGAAGATCCTCTACACGAACTTTCCCCATGAAAAAGCTCCCTTTCCCATCAAACTTTTCAAAATCTATCTTTACGCTACTTTCCATGATCAGATTCAAGTCACACAATAGCAAAATCATCAAAATAGATGAGAAATACCTCGATAGGATCCTGCTGAAACTTAGCCTTTGTGGATCTCTTCCTTCTGCAATCTCCTTTCTCCACACAATCTAGGCTCTGATACCAATTGTAAAGATCGATTCACTAGATATTAGAATATCTAGAACCAGCAACCAAAAACTTCTAACCAGAAGGAGGCAGCAGCCCAGATGAATAGACACCAAGAGATGGGCGACAAATCTAGAGAGAGGAATTAGGATTTCAGGAAGAAAAAAGATTTATGTATTCTCTTCCATCAAAAAAGAAATATTACATATATAAAGTATATATAAACACCCTGAGTCAATATGACTCAGCCCTAAAAACTCTCCTAAGCAAACACATATAAAAAAGCACTCACCCAAGTCCATGTCTTGCATGCTCTCAACCCTAGGACTAAAGACTTAGCCCTATCCATAAATTAGCCACCTTAAGACCTCTCAACTCAGGCCTTAAGATCCCTTGGATTAGATCCAATCCAAGACCAAACAAAGAAAACCTATGCTAATCTGTCCGAGCAGGCTTGATGAATACTTGAGCTGGCTTAATTGCCTGTGAAGCCAGATATTTTTGAATACACATTCTCTATTTGTCTGAAAGAGCTAGCTTAATTTTGGCTCGAACTGGGTTCATCTCATCTCGAGCCGACTTGACCTATATCCGAGCCAACCCGATAATATATCAATCCTCCTTCTCAGTTGATACAACCCCAGTCGATCCAAGCCTTCAAGAGCCACCACCTTGACTCCTTCATGATCTCCCAAGCCATGGGAGAACCACCCTTGCTCTTTCAGTCTATAAGTATCTAAGACCCAATTAGTTATATCACAAATAGAGAAATTGCAAGGAGTTATCATATAAATACCTTGCACAGCAATAGCTTGCTTCTTTTTTGACCTATTTGGATCCAAGGAGGCAATGTACTAAGGACAATTCCTCTTCCAGTGCTCCCCCTTCTTGCAAAAAAAGCACTCTACTTGATTCTTATCGAGCTTGGGTTTCTTTATCTGATCCTGCATTGATGTCCCAATCTGAACTTGCACCTTCTTATCCTTCTTCTTTCTCTTGTTCTTCTTTCCTTTCTTAAAGGATCGAGAGCTAGAAGATTAACCTCCTACTAAGTTCACCACCTCCGTATAGAGCTAATGATCCTTCTCAAAGTTCTGAAGTAATCCCAGTAACCCATGGTAGTTGTTGGAATAATTGGTGCTGCTCTGATACCAATTATTATGCCTATGGCTGCTTGGAACCACAGTCATAGATTCGATCTCTTACACGAATTTGGGTGTTAATCCAGGAATATGAAAAAAAGCAAAAGTTAATGGCAGCACCTAGGGCTTGGCATAGGAATCAAAGAGAAAAGAGAGAAGAAAGTTAGAGAGAAAAGCTGTATATTGATTCCACTCTTGTGTAAAGATTACAATACCTGAGTTTATATCCTAGGATTTTTGTTATACCACATGAACCCTAATAAATCCAAACTATAGCTAAAAACCTCTCCTGGGCTAATCCAATACATGAAAGCACTCATTAAGCCCATGCACACCCATGTCTCCCATGCTCTTATCTCCTAGATCTAAACCCGAGCTATACATGTGTTAGCCACCTTAAGACCCTATTGGACCAAGCCTTAAAACCCCAAATAGAAAACCCCATCTAGTTTTGTTCACCACCATCGAGCTGGCTCTATTAGGAGCTGAGCAAGCTCGACTGCTTTTCGCCAAAATCCTTATCTTTTGTCTACCAAAGATAGCCGGCTCGACTGCATATCCGAGCCAGCCTGCTTGTGTGTCAGTCTCTTATCTTGACTGATTCTTCTCCTAGCTTTAGTCCTTTGCTCCATCTTGTGTCCAAATTTCTGGAGCACCTACAAAGCTCCCCTCAAAATCCTCACACCTGAACCTCGAGCCCATGCAGGGCTACATGCTGTCTTCATCCTAGGACAACTCCTATCCTAGTCCTAGGACTCACATCTATCCTAGTCTCTCGGAGCTAATACCTTGGCTCCTCCTGTGGCCCCCCAAGACTTGGGAGCACCACACCAAATTCTACAATCTTCACCTTGGTGCACCCAAGCTTTGGCACATCTGATAATATTCTCCTACATGATTCTGCTGTTGATGCACACCCTAACATCTCCTTATGCACACCTTGCCATTACCATCTTTTTTCAACTGCTGAGCTCCCTTTAAGGCCTTTGAGATGACCGCCTCTACCACTGAAGACCTTGGCTTGCGCCTATGTTCCACCCTTAGAGTTGTAAGCACCCTCCTGCTTGGCAGTCGCATCATTTGTCTTAGACTTTCATGGAGAATCTATAGTAATCCTATGCCAGCACCTGCTACATATCCTGGCATGGTCTCTTCAGAACTTTTCCTATTCACCAGCACGTGTTGCTCCACCTGGAACTGTGTATCTCCGACATTGGTGCTAGGATATTGGCCCTCCTGTACTCCTCTACTCTGAACACGTGCCAAAACTCTCTCCACCTATCAAGCCATCTCTGCCTGGTGCTCTACCTGAAATTGAAGACCCTCTGAAGCCACAGAAGCTGACTTTATAATCGAGTCCCTCGAGACCAACCACTCAACGCTACACTACTGAGCCTATCATTGCACCTCGAACACGATTGCTGCTCCCATGGATCCTTTGCACTCCATGGATCCCTTTGAAACCATCTTGGATACACTACACCCTACAAGCTCCTCTAAAACCACCAAGAGCTCATCTGACTCTTCACTTTCAATGACTAAAATGATGGAATCTAACTTTTCTCTTCCCTTGCACTTCTTCCAAAGTGGACATTCTTGCTTAAAGTGCCTTGCTTCACCACACTTGAAGTACTTCTTAGACTCCTTACTGCCCTTTGCTGATCCTTCTTCCCTTGCATGGGCCTCTCTAACACCACAAGATTCTTCTAAAAGATCTTCCTCTTCATCATCCATTCCAGCTGCTCGTTGGACCTTAGCACTGATTCGATCTTCTCGTACACTAGTGTCTCCTTACAATACAGTAGTGTAATTATCAAAAGATCGAAGCTCCCGAATAGCGAACATAGTAGTAATAAAATCTTATCCTCCTCTTTGAGCTCCGCCCCAATGTTGAGCAAGTTCATGCTTATTTAGTCGAATCGCTGAATATGTCCCACAACATCCCCATCCTCCTACATCTGAAGGCTATATAGTTGCTTCTTCAGCATCAACTTGTTGCACATGTTCTTTCTCATGTATAACTGATGTAATCTTGACCATAAACTCTTGGGTGTCTTCTCCTCCAACATGCTATGCAGTACCTCATCTACCAGACAAGTCCTAATCGTGATACATGCCCTTTTCTCCAAAGACTTTCACTCCTTATCTATCATCTCCTCCAGCCAATCCTCCAAGGTCAAATCTAGCCTCATCTAAATTAGCAGATCCTCCATCCTAACCTTCCACGTGAAACTATCCTTTCTATCAAACTTTTCAAATCCTACCTTCAACCCGCTATTCTCCATGATCAAATTGAATAAAAAAAATAGCCCATAGGTAGATCTGAAAATTACCTTGATTAGGAACGGTGGATAGCAGTCTTTTGATCTCTTCCTTCCTCAAGAAGCCTGAAGAAAACCTTAGATCTAAACCCCACTACTAATCTCTGCTGAAACTTTATCTTCTTCCTCCTACACGCTCAATCGAGCTCTGATACCAAGTATTGAAAGAATCGGTATTGATTTGATACCAATTGTTATCCCTACGACTGCTCGGAACCATAGTCATAGATCCGACCTCTTGCACGAACTTGGGTGTTAATCCAAAAATTTGAAGAAGAGAAAAAAAAATGATGGTGGCACCTAGGGCTTGGTGTTGGAACCAAAGAGAAAAGAGAGAAGAAAGTTAGGAAGAAAAGCTGTATATTGATTCTACTCTCTTGTAAAGATTATAATACCTTGGTTTATATATCTTAGGATTTTTCCTATACCACATGAATCCTAATAAACCCAAACTCCAATTGAAAAACTCTCCTAGGCTAATCTAATACATGAAAGCACTCACCGAGCTTATGTACACCTATGTCTCACATGCTCTCACCTCCTGGATCTAAACCCAATCCATATATCTATTAGCCATCTTAAGACCTTATTTGACCAAGCCTTAAGATCCCAAATAGAAAATTTCTACCTAGTTCTGTTCACCACCATCAAGCTAGCTCTATCAGGAGCCAAGCTGGCTCGACTGCATATCGTCCGAACCCTATCTTCTATCTACCTGAGATAGCCGGCTCGACTACACCTTGAGTCAGCATGGTCTCGATTTGAGCTGGCTTGACTATATATCCAAGCCAGTCGGCCTGTGTGTCAATCCCTTGTCTTATCCGATTATTCTCTTGAGTTTGGTCCTTTACTCCATCTTATGTCTAAGGTCTCTGAAGCACCTACCAAGCCACCCTCATGGTCCTCACACCTGAACCTTGAGTCCATGCAGGGCTACATGCCGCCTTCATCCTAAGACAACTCCTGTCCTAGCCCTAGGACCACACTAATCCTAGTCTTTCAAAGCTAACATCCTGGCTCATCCCATGGCCCCTAAGGCTTGGGAGTACCACACTAGATCTTACAATCTCTACCTTGGTGCGCCCAAACCTTGGCATACCTGGCAATATTTTTCTGCGCGATCCTGCTGTCGATGCACACCCTGACAGCTACTTGTGCACACCTTCCCATTGCCATCTTTCTTCAACTACTAAATTTTCTTTGAAGTCTTTGGGATAACCGCCTACACCGCTGAAGATCTTGGCTTGCACCTATGCACCACCCTTGGATTTGTAGGCATCCTTCTGCTTGGCAGTCGTATCATTTATCCTACACTTTAATGGAGAATCTATAGCAATACTATGCCAATGCCCACTCCATACCCTGACACAATCTTCTCAGAACTTCACCTATCCTTTCTTACATGCTGCTCCACCTGAAACTATGCATCTCTGACATTGGTGCTAGGATATTGGTCCTCCTGCACTCCTCTACTTTGAACTCATGTTAGAACTCTCTCCACTTGTGAAGCCACCTCTGCTCGATGCTCCACCTAAAATTGAAGTTCTCCTGATGCCACAAAAGCTGACTCTATAATCAAGTCCTTGGAGGCCAACCACTCAATGCTGCACTACTGAGCCTACCACCGCACCTTGAATAAAATCACTGCTCCTTCAGTCCCTCTGCACTCCACAAACTCTGCCAAAACTATTTTGAATATATTACACCCTACAGCCTCCTCCGAAACCACCAAGAGCTTATTCGATTCTTCACTTTCAGTGACTAAAATGATGGAATCTAACTTTTCTCTTCATTTGCACTTCTTTCAAAGTGGACATTCTCGCTTAAAGTGCCTTGCATCACCACACTAGAAGCATTTCTTGGACCACTTGCTTTGCTGACCTTTCTTCTTCCCCTGCTTGAGCCTCTCTGACACCACGAGACTCTCCTATAAGATCTTCCTCTTCATCATCCATTCCTGCTACTTGTTGGACCTTAGCACTGATACGATCTTCTCGTATACCAGTATCTCCTTACCATACAATAGTGTGGTTACTAATAGATTGAAGCTTCTGGATAGCAAACATAGCAGCAATAAACTCTTATCCTCCTCTTTGAGCTCCATCCCAATGTTGAGCAAGTCCATGCTCATTCGATCGAAATACTGAATATGTCCTGCAATATTTCTCGCCCTCTTGCATCCGAAGGCTATATAGTTGCTTCTTCAGCACCAACTTATTGCACATATTCTTTTCCATGTACAACTAATGTAATCTCGACTACAAACCCTTGGGTGTCTTCTCCTCCAACATGCCATACAGCACCTCATCTGCTAGACAAGCTCTAATTATGGCACATGCCCTTTTCTCCAAGAACTTTCACTTCTTATCTATCATCTCCTCCAACCTATCCTCCAAAGCTGAATCTAGTCTCATCTAAATCAGCAGATCCTCCATCCTAACCTTTCATATTATGAAACTTGCCTTTCCATCAAACTTCTCAAATTCTACCTTCAATCTATTATTCTTCATCATCAAACCAAATTAAAAATAGCCAATAGGTAGATTAGAAAATTACCTTGACTAGGGATGATGGATAGCAGCCCTTAGATCATTTTCTTTCCTATGAAGCTTAGAGAAAATCATAGATCTAAAACTCACTGTTGATCTCTATTGAAACTTGATCTTTTTTCTCCTTCATGCTTAATTGGGCCCTGATACCAAGTGTTAGCGCATCACCATGGCATCACCTAGCTCTGATTCCAAGTGTTAGAACAATCAATATTGATTTGATACCAATTATTATCCCTATGGTTGCTTGGAACCACAGTCGTAGATTCGATCTTTTGCATGAACCTGAGTGTTAATCTAGAAAAATGAAGAAGAGCAAAAAAAATTGATGGCAGCACCTAGGGCTTAGCATTGGAGCCAAAGAGAAAGAGAGAGGAGAGTTAGGAAGAAAAGCTGTATATTGATTCCACTCCCTTATAAAGATTACAATAGTAAGGTTTATATATCTTAGGATTTCTGCAATACCATATGAACCTTAATAAACCCAAACTTTAGCTGAAAAACTCTCCTAGGCTAACCCAATACATGAAAGCACTCACCGAGCCTATGTACACCTATATCTCCCATGCTCTCATCCCCTGGATCTATACCCAACCCAAACATGTATTAGCCATCTTAAGACCTTATTAGACCAAACCTTAAGACCCCAAACAAAAAACCCCCATCCAGTTCTATTTGCCACTATCGAAATGGCTCTATCAGGAGTCAAGCTAGCTCGACTACATATCGCTCGAACCCTATCTTCTATCTATCTTAAACAGTAGGCTCAACTACACTCCGAGTCAGCCTAGTCTCAACTCGAGTCGGCTCGACTGCATATTCGAGCTAGCTTGCCTATGTGTCAGCCCTTTATCTTGGCTAATTCTTCTCCTAACTTTGATCCTTTACTCTACCTTATGTTCCAGATCTTCGGAGTACCTACCAAGCCCTCCTCAAGATTCTCACACCTGAATCTCGAGTCCATGCAGGGCTATATGCTACCTTCATCTTAGGATAACTTCTATCCTAGCCCTAGGACCACATCCATCCTAGTCTTCTAGAGCCAACACCCTGGCTCCTCCCGTGACCCCCTAAGACATGGGATCACCATACCAAATCCTACATGTCAACTCCTTATCCTGGCTAATTCTTCTCCTGACTTTGGTCCTTTGCTCCATCTTGTATCCCAAATTTTTGGAGCACCTACCAAACCCCCCTCAAGGTCCTCACACCTGAACCTCAAGCTCGTGCAGGGCTACATGATGCCTTCACCCTAGGATAACTCCTATCCAAGCCCTAGGACTCATACCTATCCTAGTCTCCTGGAGCCAACACCCTAGCTCCTTCTGTGGCCCCCCAAGGCTTGGAAGCACTACACCAAATTCTACAGTAGTTAATTTTAGGCTTTGTCATTCTATAATGAGTAAGAAATAGAAGATAAGATTTGGACAATGAGTTCAGTATATCATCTTTTCCTAGTTGCTTATGCAGAAAAAAGTTGAGCTTTCTCAAATGCTCCATCAGTTCGATCATGTACAGTACATGATCAATGACTGAAGCTCCATCCCTTATCTTGGCGTTGAAGATGGCACAACTAGTCTTATACCTCTCAACATCATTAGGTGTGTTAAAAGACTCATTCAATAATTGAAGCATGTCTTTTGGTTGAGTTGTCTCGAACCTACGACTGAACTCGTCGCTCATAACCACCAGCATAATGCAACGCACCATGGTTTGATCACTGAGCCACTTTTGATAAATATCTCTGATTATCCCACATGCATTTGAGGCTGACTCCTCAAGTGCCAGATCAGTCAAGATGTATAAGATCTATTCATGCTCTAAGACAATCTTCAGCTTACAATACTAGCTATTGAAGTTGGGTCCCACCAGCTTGTCATTGTCTGATAATGATTGGAGCAAAAGGGAAGTGGGCATAACTGCACCAAGAAAAATCAAAACCTAATTAGTAAATAATTTATTAAACATAAAGATTTAGACTTTAATCAAAAGGTTCTTCCACTAATTTATTCAAACTAATAGCCTTTACATCTAATTCGAGGAATTACCCTAATTTCTTAGTGAGTACTAGAATCCACATAGACTGTACACAAGCCCAACTTTGGTTGGTCAAGCCATGTATATCTAAGGATAGGTTCATGATCAATTATTTTTCTAAATAATTTTTAGTATTTTAATTTTGCCCCGGTCCCTAATCTATAGGCTTTGGGCTCCACTAAAAAGACCTGGTTAGGTCCAACCATTAACATGACCATACTTGGTCCATCTAACCAATGAGTGATTAAGCCCAACTTTAGTTGGTCAATCTAACCAACATTCTGAGAGATGTGGCCAATAAATTATATTATGAATGACAATTTCATTAGTCGATAAGCACCAAGCCTTTGGACCTCCAATGATTATCCAAATAATGGAAATATTATCACTCACTTAATGGGAGGCTATGATCTAATTATCATCATAACTATTTTATTTTTAAAAATCTAATAATTTTAAAAAATTTAATTAATATAATTTAGATAGAGTCAGAGGAACCAGCTAATCATGATCCTTTCACTGAGTTCACCAAGTTAGATTAAGGAAGATCATTGATAAGCTGGTCTTGGAGCACTTAAATTAGTCACACTGATTTACCTAGTTGGTATGGATCAGCTCAAATTGTCAAGTGATCTGATCAAAATATAATTTCATCAAGAAGGTCAAGTAAGTGAGATCGATGGGAGGGTCTGCCAAAGCTTGCCTTAAACACCATCAAAAATGATCAGATAAGTGGACTGCCAATTAAAAACCACTGATCTAGATTACAAGACTTACCTTAGACACTAACTAGTTAATTAGTTTTGATTGGATCAACATAACAGTTCAAGCTAGATCCCATAGACAAGAATCAAGTCTATCTTGGTTCTCGTTAAAGACATAACTACAACTATTGTAATTGATTTAGAGAATCCTTTAACTAATCTATAGAAACTATTGATTAGATTTAGTCAATTCTCTAATTAAGTTCATTCTTTAATCTAACCTTAGGTCTAACAAAATTAATAGACCTAATTTTTACTAACCTATTAACTCAAAAGTTATAATTTGTGTCTTAGCATCTTCAATTCATAATCCTAAATCCTAAATAAATTACTTCTTAATACTTAATTAAGTTTTGGATTGAGGGTTAGGGTTCAGCATTTTAAAAATAATTTACACATTTGTAAAATATTTTTACAATATGGTTCTATCAATCAGTTGCATGTTTGATTCATAATCAATATGCAAACAATAAAAATATGAATCTACTTTAGATCTAATCTAAATATATTCATGTAATTCAAGGTTGAAATAATTTCAATGCTAATCTATCATAAATCATCTTAGATCGAATCTAACATATTTATGATGATAAAAATTAGATTAAAAATTTTTTAATTAAATCATAAAATTTTTTAGATCTAATCTAAAATTTTATGATTAGAATTTTAGATCAGCACGTACTAGGACAATCTTTTCACTATAAGGGATAAATATTATAGCAGGACAATCTTATAAGATCAGTCCATGCAATCTAAAATATATATTTTTTATATTTAAATAATTTTAAATCTAATAAATCATAAATAAATCTAGATCATATCTAATAAATTTATGATTCATATTAGATCTACATGAACTAGGATAATCTTTACACTATAAGAGATAAATCTTATAGAAGGACAACCTTATAAATCAGTTCGTGCGATCTATTTTTTTAATTTTAGATTTAAACCATAGATCATAATTTAGATCTAATCTAGAAAATAATCTAAACATGCATCATAAATCATGTAATAAAGAACCTGCACTCTGATACCAATTGATGGAAACAATCTAGGGTTTCAGGGATGGATTTTAAAACTTTTCAGAATTAGATAGTGAAAGCAATAAATTAATCATTATGGGTATAGAATCTAGTTGATGCTGGAATAGATCTGGAGCTGGAGAAGATAAGGTCACCACTAAAGTTTTGTTCGAAGTCGGGGGTGGTGGCTTCGGCAAGACCCTCCAACGATCAAGTCAATTCTTCTGGCCAATAGAAATAGAATACTCAAAGAGATTTTGAGCAAAGTTTAGAGCTTAAAGAAAAAATATGTCTAGAGGATTTCTTATATAGGCAGAGCTTGAAATAAATTAATAATGATAGTCATAACTACATATAGTTGGCCGTTCGAGGCCATGTGGAGTTTGTTATAGAGAGTAGTGTCCATTATCATGACGTGCCAGTCTATTGAGATTTAATAGTTGAAGTTCGAATGCTTCCAAGTTGTCTGTGTGTTGACTGATAGTTGCTGTATTGAGATGCCAAGGTCCTTCGAGCGATAGAAAGAAGTTCGACCAGAAGGATTCTGTTGGGCAACTAGAAGGAGTCCAGAAGGAGGCAACTAGAGGAGTCCAGCTTGAAGGAATTTGGCTTAAAGAAGTTCGGATGGAGTTTAGGAGGAGTCCAGCTTGAAGAAATTTGGCTTGAAGGAGATTGGATGGAGTTCAAGAGGAGTCGGCCTTGAAGGAATTCAGCTTGAAGGAGTCCGGATGGAGTTCAGGAGGAGTCCGACTTGAAGAAATTCAGCTTGAAGGAGTTCGAATGGAGTTCGACTGGGGGAGTCCGACTTGAAGGAGTTCGACCCGAGGAGTTTGGCTTGAAGGAGTCCAACTAGAGGATGGCCATCTCAGGATCATCCTGAGATAAGACACCAAGCCAAACTTTGGCAGGAGCAGATTTAACCCCAATAATAGTCTTCCTACTCTCGAGTTCAAAATTAGAAAGAAGGGAGTACAAAAAAGATGACTGTCAAAGTTTTTTTTCAGATCCTATGCTCATTGGATGGAGAGTCTTAGTATTTATTATGCTAGCACTGAAGCTTCTTAAATATGAGATGACCCAAAAAGATAATTTTTTGAAACTCCCATCAAAACTCTATCCTAGGTACGGGGCTTTTAAAGTTCTATCAGTCGTCGATCGTCTACCATGATGAGTGGGACATGCGTCAATCGCAGATCGATCGGAGACGACCTACCATCATAACCATCTCGGGCTCTATAGGATATGTAGGCTTGTCTTCTTCTCCCAGGGGCCTCATTTCTCTTTGAGCTCTGCTCTTTTTTCCTCTGGTATCCTGCCTCCCGCTCAAAAGCTCTTCAATCTTCTCTATTTTCTTCCGCTCATAGGTGTTTTCCTGTATGATTTCCATCATGCTAGTCATCTCGTTGCCCTTCTCAATCAATCTAGATTAGTTTCATAGTCTTTTCTTCGATTATTTTGGTGTCTTTTGCATCTTGTCCCTTCAATTTCTTTGGAAAGATTTTGTGCCTTATTTTCTTGATTTTTTGAAGATTTTTTAATGTTCGTTTGATTCGAATGTCTTCAAAAACTTCTTAGTCCGTCGGTTCTTGGAGTTCATCCGATCCGACCTTCGAAAATCTTGATCCCATAGACGAGACTGACCTTAAAAGTATGCCCCATCCGACCTTTGTACTGAGCATGATCCACTATACCTTGACCCCAGACAACCTTTCATTGATTCGGATACAATACGGAGTCCCTCTGAAATATGAATTAGAACTCTCTGGACCCAACGACCAGGTTTGTTCTCCCCTGCTCGATCGATTTTATCTATATTTAGAAGCTCTTCATGCCATACGAAGAGTTCCTCTTTCACCTTTTGTAGTTGTGCTTTTCTATTTTTTGAACATCTCTTAGCTTCCATAGTGTCAAACTCTTTTGGATTTGTGATCAGATTCCTCTCCCTTTGCCACTTAGCCAAAGTTCGCCCTACCCTTTCTCTTTTCAAGAACTACTATACCTTCAAATGCCATCCTTCCATGAAGGATTGGTGGTACTTCTTGCCCCAGTTTGGTAAGAAGGGGTTACTGAAAGGTGCTCCTTCTTCTATCTACAACTAGAAGGAGAAGTTCTTCTTTGTATATTATCTGACTTTGATGTTAGGACTTCCTCCTTGGGATCTTCTTAGAGAGTCAGTCCACCGAGCTTCTAGCTTAAATAGGAGCGACCTTGATTCCACCAATAAGCTTAAAACTTACCAGGCTCCTCTCCTTCCCGAACTTCTATAAGAACATACTTTGTTCAATGTGGGCTTGAGTTCTCTCAACCTTATGGGTACACTTTTCTACTTTGCAAACTTTTATGAGGTTTTGTATGCATATGTTGTTGACTGTGATTCCTTCTTTGTTATAGAGGTGGACACCCAAGCAGTTTAAATGCTTACCAAAGGGCTTCATGCCCGAAAGAAGAAAGCAAAGGCACCGAATGAAAGCTCGAAGAAGGCAAAGGTTGATGCTCCGAGCTCTGCGACCCCCACCACTGCCGTCGTTGCTTTCGAAGTTGCTGAAGGTGCCAAAGTTATCCCTACAGCCAAGGTTGGTGTTGTTGAAGGGGGATCTATGCCTCCAACATCCTCAAGCCCTCCAGCCAAAGATCAAGCTCCATAGCCTCTCATCTAAAGAGAGAAAGGAGGGGAGAAGAAAAGAAAGAAGGTCATTATGAAGATATTCTGCAAGGCTCGTCCCAATGAATCCAATGACGATAGCGATGATCTGGGAGAAGACCCCTTCAATAATTCGAAGATCGTTCGGGACCTGATAGATAAGTTTGCCATGTCTGAGGTGGTAGATCGGATGGCCGACCTCAATCATGCGCAGCTCATTTGGAATTTTCTTAGGACCTTCCTCAAGATAATCGCATTGTTGATTTTTCTTTTCTCTCTTTTTTTTTTGCATGCATAACATCATTTATTTATTACAATCGGATCACCAAATACTTGTCCATATCATAATAGTGCATCATTTGAGGGCAGAAGTCCTGAAAGTTCGGGAGGACCTTCAGGCCAAAGTCACCCATCTTCGAGAAGAGAAGACAGCTAAGGTTGATCACCTCGCAAAGAAGAAGGTAGTCAAAGTCAGAGGTCTTCAAGAGGCACTCAGGAAGGAGGAGCTCACTTCTGCATGACTAAAGGCCGCTCTAGCCTTTGGAGGAAAGGAGGAAGAAGGCCAAGGTAAAGGTCGTCGAGCTACAAGATCAAATCTCAAGGTAGATTTTGAAAGCAAAGGTTTAGGCAGTGGAAGAGTTCAAGATTTCCTCTAAAATGAGGAACCTGAATGTCGAGTTTGGCCAGTAGGCCTTCATCAAGGGGTTCGAACTCTGTGAAGACAGAGTGGCTCATAAATTTCTCAAGCTTGATCTTAGCTTCCTGGATGAGAAAGTTTCTGATGAAGAGGCAGGACCATCCACTACCATGGCTGACCCTTCTCCCATTGAAGTCACCTTCGAGCCCTCTGAACCTGCTGTCGAGGTGCTTGAACCTACACCGAAGCCTGGGGTTATAGAGAACGCTCCAACCTCATCCACTATCATGCCTTTTGAGGTTGACAACCTCAAATAGTTATATTTTTCATTTTTCTTTTTGATGTACATACAGCATTTTGAACAATGAAAGTAGATTTTCTTTCCTTGCATTATTTATTATTCAAAATTCTCTTAGCAATCAAAGTCATGATGTGTCGTCTCCCGTCGAGGCTGATCTACTATCTCGGGGCATTTCTCTAAAATCAATGGTTAGAAATTTGAAAAAAGAGGTTCATCACTTGAACAAAAAGCTGAAGAAAATAGAAGATGAGCTTTAGAGATCGAGGAAGGATTGTTCAGAGGTGATAATAGAGGTTACTCACTTGCGCTAAGTGCATAGAAAAAACTCCATGGACTATATCATTAACAAGTGCCATTTGACTGAAGAATTGGAATGAGTGAAGAAGCTCGACAATGAGAAAGCTTGGACTTTGACCGCCAAGGCGAGCCCTCTGGAAATCGAGCTGAGGGCCGTGCATGAGAGGATTCAAATACTCAAAGGATGTTTAGCATAGTCCACCAATCAGACTGAGTATGGTTGGGATTGGTCGAAAAGATTCTCCAAGTTACAGGGCCAGCTACAAGCAGTTGAAGAGTCATATAATGATTATAAGCAAGGTTGGTGTGGTCAAGTTGCTAACCTTCAACATAAACTCTGAAAGGTCGATGGTGAGATTGCCCAACATCAGTAATAATTATCAAATAGAACTCAAGCTAGCTCGAGTAGAGATTCACAGGAGGTACTCTCTTTGAGAGGCACTTTAGAGAGCCTATCCACTATGCTTGAAAAAGACAAAATTGAGCTGCATGAACTGAAGATTCAAATGACATACCAGAAGGACATCGTAAAGGATGCCAAAGCCGAATCTGCAGTTTTAAGGAACAGGTTGAGGGAGACAGAGGAGGGGTCATGCAACTGGAAGAGGATGCTGAGGAAGAGTCTGGCGGCTCGATAGAGGCTCGAGGAGGAGGTTGAAGGGTTGAAACTCTCTCTTGCGATGGCTAGAGCTGGTAGTCCAAAGTTCGACCCTAAATAGGACTCATCTCCATTTCTCCTCTCTTCTTTTTTTTTTGCTAACTAGTCTTACGAACCTTTATTTTGTAATGAACTTCAATCTCAATGAAATGATGTTTTCCTCAATTGTGTTCTTGCTCCACGTGGATTTGACGTTTATTGATTTTTCTATTTTCTTCACCTCATCTTTTGGTAGAATGACTATTGATGAAATGTCTTCCTCTCGTCCTAGATAGTCGGAGGTCTTCATTTGTGTCAGGATGAGGTTCTTCTCCTATTTCTGACATGGTTAGTTTTCGCTCTTGTACCTTATCTTGCTCCCAACAAGATCGTAGGGGCATAGAAGGGCCATTGAAAGGCCTCTCCTCTCCTCCCATCTTAAATAATCTAAGGTCTTCAACCATGTCAGGATGAGATCCTCCTCCTATTTCTTATATGGTTGGACTTTGCTCATGTTAAGATGAGGTTCTTCTCCTATACCTAATAAGATAGTAGAGGCACAAAAGGGTCATTGAGTGGACCTCTCCCCTCCGTCTGTCTTAAGTAATCAGAGGTCTATCTATGTCAGGATGAGATCCTCCCCTATTCCTGATATAGTTGGACTTTGCTCTTGTTAGGATAAGATTCTTCTCCTATTTCTAATAAAGAAATAGGAGCATGAAAGAATCATTGAGTGGGCCTCTCTCCTCCTCCTATATTAAGTAACTGAAGGTCTTCATCCATATCAGGATGAGATCCTCCTCCTATTACTGACACGGTTGGACTTTGCTCATGTTAGAATGAGGTTTTTCTTCTATTCCTAACAGGATAATTAGGAGCACGAAAGGACTGTTAAGTGGGCCCCTCCCCTCCTCCTATCTTGAATAATCGAAGGTCTTCATCCATGTCAGGATGAGGTCCTCCTCCTATTTCTGACATGGTTGGACTTTGCTCATGTTAGGATAAGGTTCTTCTCCTATTCCTAACAAGATAGTAGGGATACGAAAGGATCATTGAGTGGGCCTTCCCTTCCTCCTATCTTGAATAATCAAAGGTCTTCATCCATATCAAAATGAGATCCTCCTCCTATTCTTGACATGGTTGAATTATGCTCTTGTTAGGATGAGGTTCTCTCCTATTCCTAACAGAACAGTACGGGCATGAAAGGGCCATTGAAGGGCCTCTCCCCTCTTGTCTTGAATAATCGAAGATCTTCATCCATGTCAGGACGAGATCCTCCTCCTACTCCTAACACGATTAACTTTAATTATTTCAAAGATTATTTCCTATCATCATAGATTTATACCAAGAATGGAGATGTTAAAATATAGAAACTTTATTCAAAATGAAGTCATTTGTAGTACATTCGTAGATTCTCTGAATTTCATGGGCGTGGGAGATCTGCCCCTTCGAATTTTTTTAGATAATAAGTTTAGGGCCAAACGACCTTCTTGATTTCACATGGGTCTTCCCAATTTGGGGCGAGCTTTTCTTGATTTTGAGGTTGTAAAATAGCTGCTCGTCGAAGTACCAAGTCTCCTACTTTGAATAATTTGCCTCTAACTCTGAAGTTGTAGTAGCAAGCTACTTTCTGCTTGTAGGACGCCATCCAAACTTAAGCTTCTTCCTATTTTTCCTCCAACAACTCGAGGTTAGTGATAAGTGGTAAAAATATACAAATAAAAGTATTAAATTATAAAATAAATTAATTTATTTCTTTAGAAATTGATACTTTTATTAATCTTATGTAGGAAAAAAGGCCACCAATATGAAGATCTTATTTTTCTGGTTCAGATAAAATAAATTTTAGGCAAAACGGACTTCAAACGAGCCCAGAATTGAATTTCAAAAAAAAAAAAAAATCGCTGATGCAATGCTGATGTCAGCATTTTTTGCGGCGCACGGTGGACCAACCGGAGGATATTTTGGGCATTTCACATTAGGAAAAGCTCTCTAATTGACTGAAGAATATGGTGGTCCATGCAACATCGGGCTCGCGCATGGTCCATGGAGGGTAATTTGGGAATTTTGGCTGATCCAACGGGTGGTTTTCACTGAAACTCGATTAGACGACCAAAACAAAGGCGCTGATGGATGGCATCCATAGCTCTCAATCGAGATCCAATGGCTGAGATTCATCTCGATGTTAAACTAAAGATCAGAAGGCTTCTTTCTACGTGATCGGATGGCCCAGATTAAATCTAAAGATTGATCCAACGGCTGGCATTAAATCTGACTTGATCTGGGTTATTTTAAGAGATTTTTGAGTGATTTTTGGACCATTTGATCAATATCCAATGGGCAGAATTACCAAATCTAATTTGAGTATTTTTGGAGTCTAAACCTAATTTTAATGGATTTGGAAGAAATCAAATCTTATCTATAAAATTCTATGTGTCGTGAAAAAAATAATAGAGAGAGATAAGAGAGAGAGATTGGGAGAAAGAGAGAGAGGAGAAAAAGAGAGGAAAAGAGAAAAGAGAGAGAGAGAGGTAGAAGAGAAGAGTGATTTGTAAGAAAATCAAAAGGATTTTTGATTTCTTTCGACGATCAAGACATCGATTAAGGAGCCTCTTCATCTTCGCCAAGTCTCCACATCAAGAGCAACGGACAATCCTTTCAGCAATCAAACAGTCTAATTGCTCTATGCTTTTTATTTATTTGCTAATTTTTGAAATTGTTATTATGAACTAAATTTTTTTTTACCAGGCTAAGGTGTAGCCACTCTTTTGATGCAATATTCAGTATGATTATTTTTATTTTATCATGAGGAGTATATAAAATCTGATGCTTAAGCTTTTAGATTACTGGCCATCTTCTAATTGATCTGATGAACATTAGATGTTACGGAAAGTACGTCTATGTTATTGCTTCTTGATTATATACCTTATATTATGAATCAAATTAGAATTCATATGCATGTGAGAATTTTAGTGCCTTTGGATGCAGCGTATTTTAATTAGAGGGTTTCACAAACCTAATGCATTAATATTTATTTAAATTACACTTGAACCAAAGAGTAATTAATAAAATATTAATAGTTTTGCTATGCCTGGACCAAAGGATAGTGAATAAATTAGGAGACTCCACCGTCACATGAATAAAATTAATCTAAAATTTGAATATTGTATTGACTGAGTTGGTGAACCGATTGTCTTAGTAATCCTATGCTCTTGAGTTTAAAACCTAATAATTTACACTCTCTCTATTTAATAAAAACTTTTAATTATTTTTTTATTTTTTATATTTCTTATTCTCATAAATCGATCTTCTTAATAAAGCATAGGAAAGAGCTTTTTAGTACTTATTTCAATCCATCAGGAGTTGATACCTACTCATTTTCTTTATTACAATTGATCAACTGGTGCACTGCCTAACTATAAAATTAGCACGCATCAATTTTAGCACCATTGCCAGAGATTGTGTGTCTAAAATAATATTAAAATTTTGATCTAGCATTACTATTAGAATTTATTTTTAATTTTTATTATAAAAAAAAAATTTTAGTGCTGAATGTACTGACATAGTTAAACTTACTACCTTATAGATCCAAAAATTGAAAGGATCATTAGAAGACTACAACAAGAGAAATCATGGCAGCTGAAAATCCTAACGAACATCAATCGAGGATTGATTATGGCGACGAAGGATAGCATGATGCTATTCGACCGTACATCGTCTATTAAATGATTACATTAACACCATCTTAGCCGAGCGCTTCGAGCATCAGAGACCGCCTAGTACGGAGCAAACAACTTTGAAATAAAACCAGCGATTGATCCGATGATTCAATCAACTATCCAATTCAGTGGAACGTGCATTGATGATCCGAATGCCCATATTTCTATTTTTTGTGAACTTTATGATACTTTTTAAAATGTAATGGGATGTAGGATGATTGCTATTAGATTAGGTTAGTTCCTTTTCTTTATGGGATAAAGCTAAAATGGCATTCATCCTTCCTGCAGTCTATCAAAACTTGGAATTCCTACCCAATAATTCGTAGCCAAGTACTTCCACCTTCCAAGACTACCAAGATGCGCAATGATATCACCTTTCTTTATGCAGATGATATGGGAGACATGATATGAGGCTTGGGATGTCATAAAACTGCCTGCAGAGGGAGATGATCCACATCATCAACTATTCCCATATGGCTGTTAGGTAACAAATTTTCTATTAATGGTTATCTCCTACTATCATTTTATGATTGTGATACAAGCAGCAGGAGGAACCATTAATCGCAAAATTAAAGGAAGACCTTTTTCGACTGATCATGAGGGATGGCATCAAATAGCTATCAATGGCAGACAGACGTATGATTGCCAAAAAGCTAGCGCTGGTGCAGAGAGTAGATTGACGTGCCAACCTTACAGCTGAAATTGCAGCCTTAGAGCCAAAGTCAACAACTTAAAGGGAACGCTATGCTATTCAGAGGCATTACTTGCTGAACCTATGTGGAGGAGGACACGATATGAGCAATTGCCAGATAGGAAATTCTTTTGCTAAAACAACTGATACAGCTAATTTATATGAATAATTTTTTTCAGTCCCGCAACAAAATAATCCCTACTTCCAACACATACAATCAAGGGTGGAGGGCAGCACCCAAATTTCTTTCATGGAGCAATCAAAATGCAGGCACAATAGCCACCCCCAAGATTTTAAGTATCTAAAAGAAGTCCAACATTGGAAGAGCTATTGGTCAAATTATGCAAAACCAAAGAAGCAACTTATAAAAATTTGGAGCCAAACTTAGACAGGACCAAACAGCCAGCAATTCAACTTGGAGAGATGCAAATAGGTTCAAACGGCAGATAATCTTCGAGAGACTCGGGGATCCTGCCATCAATACGGAAACAAAAATCAACAAAATAAGTCAATGCTAATCACCCTAAGAAGTGGTTACCAAAGCTGGAGCGAAGCCACATCAGAAGAATGAGACTTGAGAGCCAACTACAAATAAGGAACCATCAACCTAAAATTCAACAGTCACCAATACCAAACCAGCAGATGGATGTCTCCAGGATACGATTTGCCGATCCAAATGTGAAGCCCTATTGTGCCGCCCACTACCATTTCCAGGAGACAAATAACAGCATCCAGATAAAGAATTTTCTAACTTCTTCAAAATTTTAAAGAATTTATAATATTAATATTTCTTTTGTAGATGCTATACTCAAATGCCCAGGTATGCTAAGTTTCTCAAAAAAAATCTTAATAATAACGAAAAGCTGAAGGAGTATGAGAGAATAAATTTGAATGAAGAATGCTCGCAATACTTCGAAATAAATTACCACAGAAGTTAAAGATCCAGGGGTTTTTACTATCCCTCCTTATTGATGATTGTAGTTTTGATAAAGTTTTATGTAATTTATAGCAAGCATTACAATCTCATGGCCCTTTCTCTATTTTCAGGAAGCTGGTCTAGGAGAACCAAAGCTACACTAATTCCTCAAATTAGGTTGTAGATCCATTAAATATCCAAGATGTATAGTGGAGAGATGCTTTGTAAAGGTAAACAAGTTATTTTCCCTATTGATTTTATTATTCTTGATATGGAAGAAGATTTATGATGTACTCCTTATTTTAGGAGATCTCTTTTTTAGCTAGCTGGAGGAGCTTTAATTAAATAATTCGGTTAGAGTCTAAGATGAACAAGTTTACTTTTAATATTTTCAAAGATACTAAACATTACTGATGATAATCAAACTTAATTTTCAAATTGATATTATGTAATCCTTATATGAGAATTCTGTAGGGAAAATAGATTTGAGACTATTAAAAGCGAAGCAATGTCAAATTGAAAAGAAGACGCAATCAACATGAAAGTATTTTCAATGAAGTGGCACCAGATTGATCCACTTTAGAACTCAAGAAAGTCAAGCTAAAGACTATAAATCAGAACACTAGATAGGTTGTTCTTTTCTTTTTAGTTTTTGATCATTTTCCTTTGCTTTTATTTTTCAGTTAATTTATGGTTCTCTTTTATGCTTTCGTGTGTATTTTCAATTTTGCCAGAAAAATCAATGAGAGCTCAAGCCAAAATTTCAAAGCTCCAAAGAAACCAGGACTTGAACTAAATCAGGTGTTTCCTTCCTATCCTTTATTGCACCCTTTATTTTTTCTTTCTCCTTTAAGACAATATAGATAATTAAAAAAAAATAAAATTATGTGTCAAGAAGAAAAATCTGAGCAAGATAACTGGATAAGTTAAATGGTAAAATAGAATTATTTTGCTAATGAATGAACGACTGTTAAAGAAGTAGTTGTTTGGTCAACTTTTAAGCCGCCTACTTAGGTCATTAAAAGACTATTAGCCACTTTTTATTGCACATGCACACTAACAAGGCAAAGTAGGGTATTGATTATAAGGCCAACTGAGGATTCCAATTATCACTAAGAAATTGATAATTAATATACATTCTAATTAAAAGAAATTTTGAATTTTAAGGAAGAGCTACCTGCCTATAAATTAAAGTGCAAAAGGAATAGAGTATATGTGGATTGCCCAAAGCCTAGTAACTAGGTTTCTAACACCATATTGTCAAGTATGGAAATTTACGTAAATAGTGGAAGAAGGCCAGGATGCTTAGACATAAAAAAAAAAAAGAAAAAAAGAGAAGAGGCAGTGTGAAAGGGGGCTACCCTTTAAAATTCATGAGTTTTATAAATTGGAATGTATTTAGGAAATTGACCAAAATAGGTGATAAGAGAAGATACTTTCGTTCTTTTAATTAATACTGAAATATTAAAATTAGCATCACGAACACAAGTGCTATAAATCTTTGATTGTACTCTTTAGAAAGTTTTTAATTGTATTGACTGAAAATTTGCTTTCTTGAAGCTTCAATGTTAGTTAATAGTTATTTTCTTAACTTTTTTACCTTTAATCCTAGATTATCTTTTGTTGATGGATAATCTTATTGAAAACTGGTATTAAATAAAATATTGCTAAGGGGACTAGCAATGGATAAGTTGAGGGTGTGATAGTGGTAAATTATACTAATTTAAAGTATTAAATTATAATAAATTAATCTTATTTTCTAGAAATAATATTTATAATCTTATGTAGAAAAGAATGGCCATCAATGTTGAAGATCTTATTTTTCTGATTCAGATGGAAAATAAATTTTAAGGCAAATGGACTTCAAACGAGCCCAGAATTGAATTTCAAAAATGATATAAAGATGTCTGTATGGGGCAACGGCTGACGTCAGGATTGACATCAGTCATTTTTCGCGGTGCACGGTGGACCAATCAGAGGGTATTTGGGATTTCACATTTTCAAAAAAAAAGAGCTCTGATTGGCTGAGATGCCGGCGGTCACACAACACCGGGCTCGCGGCATGGTCCATGGAGGGTAGTTAGGGAATTTTGGCTGATCCAATGGGCGGTTTTCCTGAAACTCGATCGGATGGTCGAAACGAAGGTGCTGATGGATGCATCCGCAGCTTACGATCGAGATCCAATGGCTTTGAGAGATTCATCCGATGTTAAACTAAAGATCAAAGTCTTTTATGCGATCGGATGGCCCTAGATTAAAGTCTAAAGGTTGATCCAACGGCTGGCATTAAAATCCGACTTGATTTGGGTTATTTAAGGAGCTTTTGATGTGGTTTTGGACCATTTGAATCAACATCCAATGGGCAAATTATTCCAGATCTTTAATTTGGTTTTTTGGGAGATCTTAAACCTAATTCTTTGATCGGAATATTATGGCGAAATCAAACTCCACAGTTGTCTATTAAAGCCAATATCATAAAGCGTGTCGTCTGCAAATAAAACAACTTAGACATCAGACATGAGCCGTAGGAGACGGGGAGAAGAGACTAAGAGGCAAGAGAAATAGCAACGAGAGCTGAGAGGAGAGAGAGCAAGAACGAGAGGATCGAGAGGTAAGGAAAGAGCAAAGACGTCCGACTTTGTCAAAGAAATATCTCAAAAAGACAGCCAGGTTTTATTATATTTTCAATCGAATGATCACCACTCGCATATCGATTAAGGAGCCTCTTCATCTTCGCCAAGTTCTCCACATTTCAGAGGGACAACGGGAACAATCCAATTTTAGCAATAAACAATCTAATTTCTTTATGCTTTTTATTTTATTTACTATTTTTGAATTTGTTTATCATGAACTAATTTTTTTTTTACTAAGGCTAAGTATAGCCACTCTATTTGATGCAATATTCGTATGATTTATTTTTAATTTTAATTCATTGAGTATATAAATCTGATCTTAATGCTTTTGATTATATGGCCATCTTTCTAATTGATCTGATGAATTAGATGTTATGTACCAAGTTACATTCTATGTTATTGCTTTTGTTATATACCTTGTATTATGAATCAAATAGATTCATATGCATGCGGAAATTTTAGTGCCGCATTGGACGCAAGCGTATTTTAATTAGAGGATTTCACACAACCTAATGCATTAATATTTATTTAAATTATTACTTGGAATCAAAGAGTAATTAATAAATTTATAGTTTGCTAGCCTGGACCAAAGGGTATGATAAATTAGGAGACTCCACCGATCACATGAAATAAAATTAATCTAAAAATCTGAATTATGACTAAGTTTGGTGAACCGATTGCCTTTAAGTAATCCATTTGTCTCTGGAGTTTAAAACCTAATAATTTACACTCTCTCTATTTATTAAAAACTTTGAATTATTTTTTTATTTTCTTTAATTTCTTATTCTCATAAATCGATCTTCTAAATGCAATAGGAAAGAGTTTTTCAGTCTTATTTTTCAATCCCTCTAGGGATGATACTCTATCATTTGCTTTTATTACTTGATCGATGGTTTGCACTTGCCATAGCTATAAATAGCACGCATCAGTTAACCTTTGAGATTCTATGAATTGTGCCTGCTCATTAAATTGCCCATGACTCGCAATCAATAGAAGTTTGAGTTCTATTGGATGACCATTCGATTCCAAAAGCCAAGGAAAATGGTATCTCTCTCG
>QRFJ01004758.1:0-93537 GCA_006176705.1 Cocos nucifera | reverse complement strand
AAAAAAAAAAAAAAAAAAAAAAAAAGGCAGTGTGAAAGCTACCTTAATTCATGAGTATAAAATTGAGAATGTATAGAAAATTGACCAAAATAGGTGATAAGAGAGGATACTTTTGTTCTTTTAATTTAATACTGAAATGCTAAAGTTAGTCATCACGAACACAAGTGCTATAGATCTTTGATGTACTCTAAGAAAGTTTTTAATTGTATTGACTGAAAAATTTGCTTCTGAAGCTCAATGCTTAGTTAGCAGTATTTTCTAAACTTTTTGACCTTTAATCCTAGATTTTATCTTTGTGATGGATAATCTTATTGAAATATGGTATTAAATAAAACATTGCTAAGGGACTAGCAATGACTAAGTTGGGGGGTGTGATAAGTGGTAAAAATATACTAATAAAAGTATTAAATTATAAAATAAATTAATCTATTTTATTAGAAATTGATACTTTTATTAATCTTATGTAGGAAAGAAGGCCACCAATGTGAAGATCTTATTTTTCTGGTTCTGATGAAAAAAATTTCAGGCAAAACGGACTTCAAACGAGCCCAGAATCGAATTTCAAAAAAAAAAAAAAAAACCAGACGCAACGCTGACGTCAGGATGACGTCAGCATTTTTCGCGGCGCACGGTGGACCATCTGAAGGGTAATTCGGGAATTTCACAGCATAAAGAGCGCGCTGATTGGTTGAAGAACATGCGGCGGTCCATGCAACACCGGGCTCGCGCACGGTCCACGGAGGGCAATTTGGGAATTCTGGTTGATCTAACGGGCGGTTTTCACTGAAGCTTGATCGGACGGACGAGAAGAAGGCGCTGATGGATGGCATCCGCAGCTCCCGATCGAGATCCAACGGCTGAGATTCATCCCGACGTTAAACTATAGATCTGAAGCCTTCTTTCAACGCGATCGGACGGCCCAGATTCGATCCAATGGATGATCCAACGGCTGATATTAAATCCGACTTGATCTGGGTTATTTTAAGGGCTTTTTGAGTGGTTTTTGGACCGTTTGATCAAGATCTAATGGGCAGAATTACCCAGATCTTAATTTGAGTTGATTTAGGAGTCCTAAACCTAACTTTTGATGGATTTTGGGGGAAATAAAACTCTTTACCTATAAAAGAACCTATTGTCGTGAGAAAAAAAAAAGACAGAGAGGGAGACGGGGAATCAAAGAAAAATTAGAGAGAGACAAAGAGAGAGACGGGGAGAAAGAGAGAGAGGGAGAAAGAGAGAGAGAAAAAGAGAGGAGAGAGATAAAAAAAAGTGATTTGTGAGAAAATCAAAAAGGATTTTTTTGATTTTTCTTCGACGATCAAGACATCGATCAAGGAGCCTCTTCTTCTTCGCCAAGTTCTCCACATCAAGAGCAGCAGACAATCAATTTCAGCAATCAAACAGTCTAATTTCTTCATGCTTTTTATTTTATTTGCTATTTTTGAATTTGTTATCATGAACTAAATTTTATTTTACTAAGGCTAAGGTGTAGCCACTCTTTTGATGCAATATTCAGTATGATTTATTTTTAAATTTTATTCATGAGGAGTATATAAATCTGATCTTAATGCTTTTAGATTACTGGCCATCTTCTAATTGATCTGATGAACATAGATGTTACGGACCAAGTACATCTATGTTAATGCTTCTTGATTATATACCTTGTATTATGAATCAAATTAGAATTCATATGCATGCGGGAATTTTAGTGCGCTTTGGACGCAGCGTATTTTAATTAGAGGGTTTCACAAAACCTAATGCATTAATATTTATTTAAATTACACCTGGACCAAAGGGTAATTAATAAATATTAATAGTTTTGCTATGCCTGGACCAAAGGGATAGTGAATAAATTAGGAGACTCCACCGTCACATGAAATAAAATTAATCTAAAAATCTGAATATTGTATTGACTGAGTTGGTGAACCGATTGCCTTAGTAATCCATTGCTCTTGAATTTAAAACCCTAATAATTTACACTCTCTCTATTTAATTAAAAACTTTTAATTATTTTTTTTTTTTTTTTAATTTCTTATTCTCATAAATCGATCTTCTAAATAAAGCATAGGAAAGAGCTTTTCAGTACTTATTTTCCAATCCTCTAGGGACGATACTCTACTCATTCACTTTATTACTTGATCGACTGGTGCACTTGCCATAGCTATAAATTAGCACGCATCAGATATTGGCTGGATCTGAGATCCTCTTCTTTTCTATCACATCTCAAAAATCAGATCTGGATCTGATCTAGAGGATCTTCAAAACTCCTTTTGAAGATCAGCAGTCGTCCTTTGCAGCAGTGCAGCCTTCTAGCTTTCAGTCGCCTTTCTTTGATCTGGATCGCACCAACCAAAAATCCAAAACTCCTTTTGGACATGGAGAGGAAGGGGAGAAGGTGGTTTGGCATGGAGGAAGAGGGGAGAGGCAGCCTTGGGGCATGGGGAATTGTGATTCAATCATACTTTGAGTTGGGCGCAGGGTCTTATTTATAGACTAAGCGTGATCCAACTCCTCTTCTTCCCAACCAATCACAACCCTTTGTGAAATCAGATCTAAATCTGATTGGTGGGAATAGAGTCCCCTGGATTCCTCCTTAGAGGGTGCCTAAGACCAGTCAAAGTTGGTTCTTAGGAGAACTCTAATTGGAATCCAAAAAGGAGATGGAGTCCCTATCCAATAGGGACTCCAAGGCGCCTCCAACTTGGGCACACGCCAAGGGTGGCATGCGCCCTCTTCCTTGCTAGGTTCTGGTAGGGGGACAGGCCCCCACCAGCTCTCCAATAGGTGCATGACATGTGGTCAAAAGTCAAAGTATCAATGGTCAACATTTGACCAGTCAAAGGTAGACTTTTGACCAAAGTCAAAGAACAAGAAATGGCAGGTGACCAAAAATGGCAGGTAATGTCTTACAAAATAAGACAACCTTTTCTGACTTGGACAACCTCCAGTCAGACCATATGAAGGCCTCTGATTGAGCACAAACTCCTTTGGCTCAGATCAGGACAACTTATTTATGATAGCAAAAGAAGAACGTTAGGTTTCAATCGAGTGCTAGCATGATTTTCTTGAACCTAATTGAATCTCATTCAGATCAATTGAACTAGATCTAGTTCAATTGATGATCACCAGATTCAAACCCTTATTTGTGTGACCCAGTTAGGTTCAGTTCTGTATGGTAATGGGATATGTCATGATCTCTATCATCGACATCATCGAAACTCCTTTCGATGGATCAGAACTCTTCTGATTCGAACAAGCTAGAATGATCGATCATCTAAATCATTCTAATTGCTCCCAAAATCCACCAGTGACACCTAGCAGTATATGGTGGCAACCCATCAGAGCTGAATGCGAACCTCTTGGTGCAGCTACCTGTGTGATTAAGTTCTTCTATCTTGAGCCCCGATCAGATTAGGGTTAAGGTAAACTCGTCAAACCCTAGTTTCTGTCATATGATGTAATCATTCGATTCGAGTCCGATGTGAAAATCTAAATAGAAACTCTTTCTATTATTTCACTCTGCCATGGCCATGGACTTCTGGACTTGATTCTCATGATCATCATAGGGCTGCTCCTCTACCACCGAGGTAGATAGATTCCATCTTGATGCAATCCTAGTTCCTACAATGAACATGCTATAGCCAACATACACCTCAGGGATTCTGAATGGCTAGGAGATCGAGTAATGGTGTAGTCAAACTATAACACCCTCAAGGTGAACTGCCGATGCACCTCAGGTCAAAGAACCAGACACACTACTGCAGCATCGAGTCAGTCATTGACGAGAAGGTAGACTCCCTAATGACTACTCGAGGTGGTCACGCTCAGTGCCCTCGTTCTCTAACGAGTACCTGTACTCTCGCTCCGGTGTCTCCACACCATAGACTCAAGACTCATCTACTAAAGAGAAGCGATTGTACACCAACCTTTTGGATCAATCACCATCCTCGTGATGATCCTATGGTCGGGAGCATTTTATGAGTTAACAATGATTATTCATGTCTTAAATTTTCAACTCTTGAAAATATGAATTATCATTATCATTAACTCAAAGGATGTATCACAGATACTAAATACACATATGTGATAGAAAATAACCCATTTTATTGATATTAGTCAAAATTATAATTTTGCTCCTAGAAGTGTATTACAAGTGTCAGCCTATTCTGGCTTCTAGGACACATATATCTAACATAGATTAGGTAGAAACTCCTATTGTGTGTAACCCCATAGGTTCGAATCCTAAGCCAGTAGCATAGAAACTAATTTTCTATACCAATCGATGTGACCATCTAGCAATAGTACCCAACGTCTGGATAGGTCAAATAATTGCAATGCAACATCGATGAACTTATGGCATATTACCGTATAATTCATCCCCTTGACCTCGATGCTCAAAGGATGGTCTAGGATCTTTTATCAACCCTAAAATTCATCCATAGTGTATTTCAAAACTCAGTGTCCATCATATGGACCACCTCACCTGAGGGTTTGCTAAATTGAAATACAGTGATGCACTTGCTCCAACACTTGGATGGGTCAATCGCATCTTGACTCACACATCGACAAGCCAAGTACTTGACTGCACCCAGTAGCCTTCCATCATTGAATTAGAAATTCAGGTAATCTGGTACCTAACTGCAGTGAGTTGCTTGTAAGTCACTGTGGTGATCTCAAGTCTAAGGGATACTTATACCCATATCCTTCGCGAGCAACTCTTGACAGTAGAGAGCTTCACAGTTGGATCACATTTAGTGAAATGTACCCTTACACTTCACCTACATGCCATAATAGTATCTTCATACTTCTTGATTAAGAGAACAACCAATACTTATGGCATACAATGATCTACACTCGATACGTTGTCATCCTGGATAACAATGAATTATTTGATCGTGAACACGTTTTGAGGACTAAACGATAAATTCTCCTTTATCGAGTCTAAATAGTCCTAAGGACTTCATCACAGAAGAGTTCATTACAAAAAGATACACAAAGTAATGAAAAGGTCAAAATAATAATTTTATTTATTAATAATTTAAGTATAATTATATTTAGCTCAACCATCTACAATCTAGATGGTTGGCTTTAGGATATAATTTTCAACAGTCACTTGCCTATTGAGCTAGAACACAAAGCCATGTGGGCCATCAAAAAATTAAATATGGACTTGGATGCAGCCAGAAACTATAGAAAGCTTCAGATTAATGAATTAGAACATAGAAATGAAGCTTATAAAAATGCCAGGGTATACAAAAAATGAACAAAAGTTTTCCATGATCAAGAAATTCTTAGAAAATCTTTTACTCCTGGATAGAAAGTTCTTTTGTATAATTCTAGATTACATCTATTTCTTGAAAAATTAAGATCTAGATGGATAGGACCATTTTTAGTTAAAGAAGTTTTCTCACATGGAGCTGTAGAAATTAAAAACCCAAGCAATGGTACTGTGTTTAAAATGAATGGTCAATGATTAAAACCATTCTTGGAATTATCCACTGAAGTTATTGAGGAAGCCATGGTTCTCTATGAACCAACATATCTCCGTTGATCTATTTTTTGAGTTTAGTCTGGAAGACTATAAACTTAGTGCTTCTGAGAGGCAACCCAGATCCTTGGATTTTAATTTTTTCTTTTTATTTTATTTAGGTTTTACTTCAGTCAATGTCGAATAAGTTAGAGGGAAGCACCAAAAAGAACATATGAAGACACCTGCTGAACCAAGGACACATCAAATTAGGTGTATTCCTTTTTTATTTTACCTGTTGGATTTTTATTTTCCTTACCTCATTGAAGTCATTATAAAATAAGGTGGGGGGTGAGAGATATACTTTGAACTTTACTTTGATCCTTTGTATGTACAAATTTATTGATATTCATATTCCTACTATGCTTAAGACTTGAGTAACATTAGACATTTTAGCGGCATGTGATGCATACTTTAGATAAATTGAGAAATATCGAGGGACTGCATATTGATACAATTCAATAGAAGGTTGAGTCTAGAATAAAAATTTATTTTTGAGCATTTTTAGCCTTTCCTACTAATATCTAAAGAAAATCAACCTCTTATGGGTATAAGTAGGATATGTTGATGCATATACTTTCATGAAAAAAAATATTGATTTCCCACTGAGTAATCGGATCTGGTTGCCTAAGTAAGCAATGATATTTGCATCAAAAAATGGGCAATGTTAAAAAAAAAATATCATACAGCCAAGTCCCAACCCATAGCCTATTTGACTCAAGTTAGTAAGCCCAAGGGGTGTTTTACACCTAATGTCCTAAAGCCAACTGGTTTGTGAGTCATTGGTCTACCACTCACTACAAAGGTTAAATTGAAAACTTAGGTAGTTAAGACATTGCATGGACTGTATATTATCTAAAAAAAAAAAAGAAGGAATGGATGTGCGAATGTAAAACCACTAGCCCATCTTAGAGTTAAACGATCTAAGGATAAAGGTAGGAGTGGGTTTAGAAAAAGCTTTTCTAAATTTTATATTCTTTTCTCAACTATTCTATTGGATAGCCTTAATATTCCAATGACATGCTTTGATCATTTTCTAGGTGGATATCATTTATTTCTAAAATTGTTAAATGAATGTTCATATCGAAGAAAGTCATTATTGTATATCAATATTTCTTTTATTCGAGGATGAGTAAAATTCAAGTTGGAGGATGTGATGAATACATTAATTATAATATAAAAATTATTAAAATCTATGTTATTTTATTTTTTTATTTAATATTTTTTATGATCTTTATAGAAATAATTAATTTTAAAATCTTAATCGCAAAACAACTAGAAACAGTCCTTCAATACATGTAGATGAAGCCCGAGTCCAAATTCAGACTTATTTCGTATACGATATGTGAAAATATATGGATGCGCGGTAGGGACTCAATGCAAAAATATATATATATATATATATATATATATAAAGAAATGAGTAGGCGACCAAGAAAAAGGAAGAAATTAGTAGTGGGCCCGTATGCATTTAATAAGGCATTTATGGCAAAGGGAAGGGGTTTGGATGCAGGCTTCACACTGGGAGGAAAGAAACGCCTGAACACAGGAGCATGCCTTTGTATTCTCACATGGGTGCGACATGGCAAGCGGCTCATGCAGAACACATGAGGCTAAATGGGGGTGCAAACACAGAGAACGCGGAAAAGGAAGAAATGATGGAAGAAGAAATATATATATTTTTTGTAAACTTTTCTTGCCTTATCTTTTTTTTTTCATCTCATTCATCTAAATTTTTTTTTCACTCCATCTCAACCATCTAATTCTCTTGGGATACATCTTTTCATTAGTCTCATATTTAAAATATACAAAATTCTCTTTTCTCCTAACATCTATAAATAAAGCCTAGTACCACTATCTAAATCTCTCTCTCCATACCACAATTCTTGTAGGAGCCTATATGATAGACAGAAATATCTATCCATAAAAGTTTTATCCATCTTTGATAAGTGGTAAAAATATACTAATAAAAGTATTAAATTATAAAATAAATTCATATATTTTTAAGAAATTAATACTTTTGTTAATCCTATGTAGAAAAAAAAGGCCACCAATATGAAGATCTTATTTTTTTGAATCAGATGAAATAAATTTCAAACAAAATGGACTTCAAACAAGCCCAAAATTGAATTTTAAAGAAAATAAAAAAAAAAACGGTCGGTCTAGCTCAAATCGATTTAGATAAACTAGCTCAGCAGACTGCCCGGTCTGACCGTGCTTAGATTGACCACCCACTGACGCCATGCTTACGCTGAGCTAACATCAGAATTTTTTGTGGCGCATAGTGGACCGCTATAGAGGGCATTTTGGGGATTTCATAGGGACAAGTGCGCTCTGATTGGCTAAAGAAAGCGGCGGTCCATGCAATGCTGGGCTCGCGCACGATCTACAGAGGGTAATTTGGGAATTCTACCTGATCTAACGGATGCTGTTCACTGAAGGAGCTTGATCGGAACGGATGAGAAGAAGTGCACTGACGAATGGATGGCATGCAGCTCCCGATCGAGATCCAACGGTTGAGATTCATCCCGACGTTAAACTATAGATCTGAAGCTCTTCCTATGCATGCGATCGGACGGCCCAGATTCGATCCAATGGATGATCCAATAGTCCAAATTAAATTTTGACTTGATCTGGGATATTTTAAAGGGCTTTTTGAGTGGATTTTTGGATCCGTTTGATCATCATCCAATAGTCAGAATGATCCAAATTTTAATCTGAGTTGTGTTAGGAGTCTTAAAACTAATTCCTTAAGGATTTTTTGAGGGATTTCGATAAAAACTCTTCTCCTTAGCCTATTTAAGGACCCTATTATTGTTGCTGCCGGGGGAGAGAGTTTTGGCAGAGTGGTTTAGGGGAGAGTTTTAAAAATAGAAAGTAACAAAAAAAAAAGAGAGAGAGATCTTCAGAGAGATTTTAGAGAAGGTTTGAGAGTTTTAAGGGAGAGAGAAGAGAAAGGGCTTTTATTTTTTTTCTTCTTTATTTTCTTTCAATAAATAGGACATCCATCAAGGGACTTTTCTTCTTCTTCATCAAGTTTTCCACACCAAGAGCAACGGACAACCAATTTCAACAATCAAACAGCCTAATTTCTTCATGCCTTTTATTTTATTTGCTAATTTTTGAACTTGTTATCATGAACTAAATTTTTTTTTACTAAGTCTAAGGTATAGCCACTCTTTTGATGCAATATTCAGTATGATTTATTTTTAATTTTAAATTTTATTCATGAGGAGTATATAAATCTGATCTTAATGCTTTTAGATTACTGGCCATCTTCTAATTGATCTGATGAACATAGATGTTACGGACCAAGTACATCTATGTTAATGCTTCTTGATTATATACCTTGTATTATGAATCAAATTAGAATTCATATGCATGCGGAAATTTTAGTGCGCTTTGGACGCAGCGTATTTTAATTAGAGGGTTTCACAAAACCTAATGCATTAATATTTATTTAAATTACACCTGGACCAAAGGATAATTAATAAATATTAATAGTTTTGCTATGCCTGGACCAAAGGGATAGTGAATAAATTAGGAGACTCCACCGTCACATGAAATAAAATTAATCTAAAAATCTGAATATTGTATTGACTGAGTTGGTGAACCGATTGCCTTAGTAATCCATTGCTCTTGAATTTAAAACCCTAATAATTTACACTCTCTCTATTTAATTAAAAACTTTTAATTATTTTTTTATTTTTTTTTAATTTCTTATTCTCATAAATCGATCTTCTAAATAAAGCATAGGAAAGAGCTTTTCAGTACTTATTTTCCAATCCTCTAGGGATGATACTCTACTCATTCACTTTATTACTTGATCGACTGGTGCACTTGCCATAGCTATAAATTAGCACGCATCAAGTTTTTGGCACCGTTGCCGGGGATTGTGTCTAAAATAATATTAAAATTTTGATCCTAGCTTTACTTTAGAAATTTATTTTTAATTTTTATTATTTAAAAAAAAAAATTTAGTGCATGACACGTACTGGACATAGTAACTTACTACCTTTAGATCCAGAAATTGAAAGGAACTATTAGAAGACTACAACAAGAGAGAAACATGGCAGCTGAAGATCCTAACGACATCAATCTAGGATTGGATATGGCGACTGAAGGACAGCATGAAGCTATTCGACCAGTACATCGTCCATTAAATGATTACATCACACCATCTGTAGCCGATGCAGCTTCGAGCATCAGGAGACCGCCTGTACGAGCAAACAACTTCGAAATAAAATCGACGATGATCCAGATGATTCAATCAACTGTCCAATTCAGTGGACACATGCATGATGATCCGAATGCCCATATTTCTAATTTTCTTGAACTTTGCGATACTTTTAAAATTAATGGGGTGTCGGATGATGCTATTAGATTAAGGTTATTTCCTTTCTCTTTATGGGATAAAGCTAAAAATTGGCTTCATTCTCTTCCTGCAGGTTCTATCACAACTTGGGATGTCCTAGCCCAAAAATTCTTAGCCAAGTACTTTCCACCTTCCAAAACTGCTAAGATGCGCAACGATATCACTTCTTTTATGCAGATGGACATGGAGACACTATATGAGGCTTGGGAGCATTTCAAGGAACTGCTGAGGAGATGTCCACATCATCAACTACCCGTATGGCTTCAGGTACAAACTTTCTATAATGGTTTATCTCCTACTAATCGATCTATGATTGATGCAGCAGCAGGAGGAACCATTAATCGAAAAAAATGGAGGAAGAAGCCTTCGATCTGATCGATGAGATGGCATCAAATAGCTATCAATGGCAGACAGAGCGCATGATGCCAAAAAGACTAGCAGCTGTGCAGGGAGTAGATTGCGTGCCAACTTTACTAGCTGAAATTGCAGCCCTTAGAGCCGAAGTCAACAACTTAAAGGGAACAGCTATGCATGTTCAGAGCATTGACTTGTGACCTGTGTGGAGGAGGACACGATACGAGCAATTGCCAGACAGGTAATCCTTTTGCTAAAACAACTGATACAGCTAATTATATTGGTAATTTTTTCAGGCCGCAACAAAACAATCCCTACTCCAACACATACAATCAAGGGTGGAGGCAGCACCCAAATTTCTCATGGAGCAATCAAGCAATCAAAATGCAGCCACCCCCGGGATTCCAAGTACCTGAAAAGAAGTCCAACATGGAAGAGCTGATGGTCAAATTTATGCAAAACCAAGAAGCAACTATAAAAAATTTGGAAGCCAAACTTAGGCAGGACCAAACAGCAGCAATTCGAAACTTGGAGATGCAAATAGGTCAAATGGCTAAGATAATCTCCGAGAGAGACCTCAAGGATCCTTGCCAAGCAATACGGAGACAAATCCAAGGGAGCAAGTCAATGCTATCACCCTAAGAAGTGGTACAAAGCTGGAGGAGCCACATCAGAAGAAATGAGACTGAAGAGCCAACTACAAATAAGGAACCATCAACTCAAATTCGTCAGTCACCAAAACAACCAGCAGATGGATGGTCTCCAGGTATACGGTTTGCTCTGATCCAAATGTGAAGCCCTACGTGCCGCCACTACCATTCCCAGAGAGACAAATACAGCATCCAGATAAGGAATTTTCTAACTTTTTTCAAAATTTTAAAGAATTTACATATTAATATTCCTTTTGTAGATGCTATTACTCAAATGCCCAGGTATGCCAAGTTTCTCAAAGAAATCTCTTAACAAATAAGAAAAAGCTGAAGGAGCATGAGAGAATAAATTTGAATGAAGAATGCTCAGCAATACTTCAAAATAAATTACCACAGAAGCTAAAAGATCCAGGGAGTTTTACTATCCCCTTGCATTATTGGTGATTGTAGTTTTGATAAAGTTTTATGTGATTTAGGAGCAAGCATTAATCTCATGCCTTTTTCTATTTTCAGGAAGCTGGGTCTAGGAGAACCAAAGCCTACCACTATTACTCTTCAATTAGCCGACAGATCCATTAAATATCCAAGAGGTATAGTGGAGGATGTCTTGGTAAAGGTAAACAAGTTTATTTTTCCTGTTGATTTTATTGTTCTTGATATGGAAGAAGATTATGATGTACCCCTTATTTTAGGGAGACCCTTTTTAGCTACTGGAGGAGCTTTAATAGATGTTCAACAAGAAAAATTAATTCTTAGAGTCCAAGATGAACAAGTTACTTTTAATGTTTTCAAAGATACTAAACATCCTGATGATAATCAAACTTATTTTCTAATTGATATTATTGACAATCCATTATATGAGAATTCTGTAGAAA
The DNA here is from genome assembly GCA_006176705.1 of Cocos nucifera. Classification (NCBI taxonomy): domain Eukaryota; kingdom Viridiplantae; phylum Streptophyta; class Magnoliopsida; order Arecales; family Arecaceae; genus Cocos; species Cocos nucifera. Next base: position 81,756 of record QRFJ01004758.1, on the reverse strand, counting down.
ATAGGTTTGAGACTATAAAAGCGAGCAATGTCAAATTGAAAGAAGGACTCGATCAAACATGAAAGTATTCCAATTGAAGTGGCACCGGATTGATCCACTTTAGAACTTCAAAGAAAGTCAAGCTGAAGACTATAAATCAGAACTACTAGATAGGTTGTTTCTTTTCTTTTTAGTTTTGATCATTTTTTTTTCTTCTTTATTTTTTCAGTAATTTGTTGTTGCTCTTTTACTGCTCTGGTGTGTATTTTCAATTTTGCAGAAAAAAATCAATGAGAACTCAAGCAAAATTTCAAAGCTCCAAAGAACCAGACTGAACCAAATCAGGTGTATTCCTTCCTATCCTTTATTACATCCTTTATTTTTTCTTTCTCCTTTAAGACAATGTAGAATAAGTTAAAGTTAAAAAAAAAAAAAAAACCATGTGTCAAGAAGAAAATCTTGAGCAAGATAGACTGGATAAGTAATAAAAGATAGAAGTATCTGCTAATAAATGTAATGAGTTAAAGAAGTAGATTAGTTGGTCAGACTTTTAGCAGCCTACTTAGGTCATCAAAAGACTATTAGCACTTTTAATTGCACATGCACACTAATAAGACAAAGTAGGTATTAATTATAAGGCCAACTGAGGATTCAATTATCACTAAAAATTGATAATTAATATATATTCTTGTTGGGGATAAACCCCGCTCCTGTCGAAGTCCAGTTCGGTGCTCAGCCTAATACGATCGGTAGCCATGGAAGAGCTTCAGCAGATGGGTCTTGGTCGAACTCCTACAGCCAGCCGAACTGCTTAGCCGTCGAGCTCCTTCAGACTCTTAGTGGTCGGGCTTTAGCCAAACTTCTCAACGGTCGAGCTTCAGTCGGGCTCCCGCAAGAGCCGAACTCTCTCCGCACTCCTCCAATCAGGCGTCTGTGGAAGCCAAACTCCCTCCAAGCTTCTCCTTCGGTCGGACTTCTTTAGGAGCAGGACTCCTCCTAGATACCCCCTTCGGTCAGACTTCTTCAGGAGTTGGACTCCTCCCAGACACCTCCTTCGATTGGACTTCTTTAGGAGCCGAACTACTCCAAGACATCCCCTTCGACCGACCGAGCTCCTACCGAACTTCCCAGCAACCAAGCCTTATCTGCACACCTCCAGCCAGATGCTTACGGGAGTCAAACTCCTTCCGAGCTTCCTCTTCAGGAGTCCAAACTCCTCCAAAATGGATACACGTCAAAGCCCTTCAACCCTTCATTCAGCCCTGAGCGGCTTAGTATCAAAATAGCTGCAGCCATCACCATCAGTCCGTCGCAAGCGACAGTGATCTGCTATAAGGCGGCGATGACTGTCACCATCAACCCGCTGCAGATGGCGCCTTCCCTTGAGACTGACTCCGTTGGACCTCGAGCGATCCACCAGCACGTGGCTACAGCTATCACCATCAAGCTTCGCCTATAAAAAGGACCCTCCAGATACGCTAACTCGAAGCTCTAATCTCTAAGCTCTCCTCTCCTTCTCTAAGCTCCGAGGAACTCATTTCTGAGCACTCCATTCCTGTTGGCCAAAGCTGACTTGATCATCAGAGGGTTCTGTCGGAGCCACCCCCCACCGGCTCTGGATGGGACTTTATTTTGCAGGTCTTGACGGGACCTCGTCCACCTCCGCTCCAGCTAATTCTGACGACGATCAGATTCTACGTCAATAGATTGGCGCTAGAAGGAGGACCCAAATATTCGAGGTTTCTTTGTTCTTAAAGGAGTGCTCGGTGATGATTTCTCTATTCTATCTCCGAATATCTCTCTTCTTTCTCTCTAAAGTTCTTTTCCGAAGAGAAAATGCCTTTCAGGAGAGCTTCAACTTGACGATCGATGGCCTCCACGCCAGGTCCATCTATTCTCATTTCAGCCATGGCAGCCCAGGTTCCACCCAAAGCCATCGATCGAGTTTGTGGCCCCACCGAGATGATGCAGGTCATGCAACAACCTCCGACAGAAACTTTGCCAGCAAATCCGCCATGAGGATGCGAGGAATCGGCCTTAAGGAAGGGCATTGGGGCACACCAATCACCCTTAGAAAGGAGAAATGGAGAGCAGAAGTTCTCCTACAAAAGGTTTCACTGGAGGAAAGAATGAAGTTTGGCGTGAGCGAGGCCGCCAAACTCCCCCTCGATCTTGCCATCAAGGAAGCCCCGACAAAGGGTAATGAAGTCCTCCCGACGAAAGCTTCACGGGAGGGTGGAGTGAAGTTCGATGCAAGCGAGGTCGAACTCCCCCTCGAGTATGTCATCAAGGAAATCCCCTATAAAGATTTTACAAGAGGTGGAATGAAGTTCCGCCGCACTCACGACCACCTCAGCGCATGCGAGGCCGAACTCACCATCGAGTATATCTTCAAGGAAGCCCCTACATAGAATTCACAGGAGGTGGAATGAAGTTCGAGCAAGCAAGGCCGAGCTCCCTCTCGAGCTCGTCATCAAGGAAGTCTGAACAAAGAAGCATGAAGTTCTCCAGTAGAAGGTTTCACAGAAAGTTCGATCGCACTCACGACCTTCCCAGCGCAAGCAAGGCCCGAACTCCTCGAGCTCACCACCAAGGAAGCCCCGACAGAAGGGCACAAAGAAATCCTCCTCAAAGGTTCCGTGACTATGCCCCCCTCAACGCTCCTCAAACTTAAATTCTCATAGAACCAGCTGCCAAGGCCAAAAGGACTACGATCTCCTCCAAACATGCATGATCGAAGCAAGTAATGCCCCTATTATCACGACCATGGCTATGACACTGAGGAATACATTCAGCTTCGAGATAAAATTGAGGAGCTCGATAGAAAAGGGTGGCTAGGTAAATTCCTCCAACGCCAGTCTAAAGCTGGAGAAGATCGGCCAAGGGCACTGCCATAGCTAGAACCGACAAGGAGGTCGGCCGCCTCACGGCATCATCAACGTTACCCCTGGGAGGAGCTTCATACATCGATGATTCATCGTCTTCCAGCGACAAAGCCAAGAGAAGCTTGCTTCAAATTGAGAAGGCCAGCATGAGATAGAGGAGGTCGTCTGGCCCGGGCCTTGCTGCCCAAGGGAATCCGGAGGAACAATGCCCCCACGACCCTGAAATGGGGATGTGCTGCCAATAACTTTCCCTCGATAAAATTCTTTCCTTCCAATAATATTGTTTCTAGGTGCAAAAACTATAAGATGAGAGGAAAGAAGCAGTCAATAGTTGCCATGTTACGAACAGAAGAAGAACCTCATCCTAGCACGAGCAGGTCAAAGACCTTCAACCTTCGCTGCAGGAGATAAGATCTCCCCCAAGGGTCTGGGCAAACCTCGACTGCAGGAGATAAGATCTCCTCCGAGTGGTCATATCAACCTCGGCTGCAGAAGATAAGATCTCCTCCGAGGGTCTGGGCCAACCTTGACAGTAGGAGATAAGATCTCCCCCGAGGCAACATCGACTGTAGGAGATAAGATCTCCCTCGAGCACCCACATCAATCTCGGCTGCAGGAGATAAGATCTCCCCCGAGCACTCACATCAACCTTAGCCACAGGAGATAAGATCTCCCCTGAGGCAATCTCGGCTGTAGGAGATAAGATCTCCCCTGAGGGTCCGGGCCAACTTCGATAGCAGGAGATAAGATCTCCCCCCAAGGCAACATCGGCTGTAGAAAATAAGATCTCCCCCGAGTGTCTGCATCAAACCTCGGCTGCAGGAGATAAGATCTCCTCCGAGGCAACCTCGGCAGTAGAAGATAAGATCTCCCCTGAGGCTCCGGGCCAACTTTGACAGCAGGAGATAAGATCTCTCTCCCAAGGCAACATCGACCGCAGGAGATAAGATATCCCCCGAGGCAACATTGACCGTAGGAGATAAGATCTCCCTCGGGGCAACCTCGACTGCAGGAGATAAGATCTTTCCTGAGGGTCCGGGCCAACTTTGGCAGTAGGAGATAAGATCTCTCCCTCGAGGCAAACTCGGCTGCAAGAGATAAGATCTCCTCCGAGTGCCCGCATCAACCTCGGCCGTAGGAGATAAGATCTCCCCCGAGGCAACTTTGGCTGCAGGAGATAAGATCTCCCCCGAGGATCCGGGCCAACTTCGACAGTAGGAGATAAGATCTCTCCCGAGGCAAACTCGACTGTAGGAGATAAGATCTCCCCTGAGGGTTTGGGCCAACTTCGGTAGCAGGAGATAAGATCTCCCCTGAGGTGAACTTAGTTGTAGGAGATAAGATCTCCCCTGAGTGCCCGCATCAACCTCGACTGCAGGAGATAAGATCTCCCTCGAGGCAACCTCGGCTGTAGGAGATAAGATCTCCCCTGAGGGTCCGGGCCAAACTTTTGGCAGCAAGAGATAAGATCTCCCCCGAGGCAAACTTGGCTGTAGGAGATAAGATCTCCCTCGAGCGCTCGCATCAACCTTGGCTGCAGGAGATAAGATCTCCCCGGAGGCAACCTCGGCTGTAGGAGATAAGATCTCCCCCAAGGGTCTGAGCCAACTTCGACAGCAGGAGATAAAATCTCTCCTGAGGCAACCTCGGCTGTAGGGGACAAGATCTCCTCTGAGCGCCCGCATCAACCTCGGCTGCAGGATATAAGATCTCCCCTGAGGCAACCTTGGCTGTAGGAGATAAGATCTCCCCCGAGGGTCCAGGACAACTTCGGCAGTAGGAGATAAGATCTCCCCCGAGGCAACCTCGCTACAGGAGATAGGATCTCCCCGAGCACCCGCATCAACCTCGGCCGCAGGAGATAAGATCTCCCCCGAGGCAACCTTGGCTATAGGAGATAAGATCTCCCCCGAGCATCCGCATCAACCTCGACCATAGGAGATAAGATCTCCCTCGAGGCAACCTCGGTTGCAGGAGATAAGATCTCCCCCGAGGCAACCTCAGCTATAGGAGATAAGATCTCCCCCGAGCATCCGCATCAACCTCGGTCGTAGGAGATAAGATCTCCCCCGAGGCAACCTCGGCTGTAGGAGATAAGATCTCCTCCGAGTGCCTGCATCAACCTTGACCGTAGGAGATAAGATCTTGCCCAAGGCAACCTTGGCTACAGGAGATAAGATCTCTCCTCAGGGTCCGGGCCAACTTCGGCAGCAGAAGATAAGATCTTCCCCAAGGCAAACTCGACTGTAGGAGATAAGATCTCCCTTGAGCGTCCGCATCAACCTCGGCCATAGGAGATAAGATATCCCCTGAGCACCCGCATCAACCTCAGTTGTAGGAGAAAGATCTCCTTGAGGCAACCTCGGCTATACGAGATAAGATCTCCCTCGAGGGTCCGGGCCAACTTCGACAGCAGGAGATAAGATCTCACCCAGGCAACTTCGACAGCAGGAGATAAGATCTCCCTCGAGGCAAACTCGACTACCGAAGATAAGATCTCCTCCGAACGCCCGCATCAACCTCGACCGTAGGAGATAAGATCTTCTCTGAGCAACCGCGTCAACCTCGGCCAGAGATAAGATCTCTCCCGAGCGCCCAAGCCAACCTTGGCCAGAGAGAATATCAGAGATAACCTCGGCCAGAGAAGATCTCTCTTGAGCGACCGCGTCAACCTCGGCCAAAGATCAGATCTCTCCCAAGTGTCCATATTAATCGTGGTTGCAGTAGAGGAGATCTCCCCCGAGTCAGCCTCGGCTGCTGAAGACAATATCGCCCCCTAGAGGAGCTCGACCTCCGACCTCGACCGCATAAGATGAGATCTACTTCAACCTCGATTGGAGATGAGATCTCTCTCAGTCTTTAATTTCAACACCAACTTCGTCTGGAGATGAGATCTCCCCTCGAGCTTTGACCTGAACCGACACGAAGCCCGAAAGAGAACTTCGGCAGTCGCCTTCTATGCACTCCCTTCCTTCGAGTTTTGAACTCAAAAGTGGGGGGGGGACTATTGTTGGGGCTAAACCCCACTCCTGCCGAAGTTCAGTTCGGTGCTTAGCCTGATGTGGTCGATAACCACGGAAGAGCTTCAGTGGATGGATCTTGGCCGAACTCCTACAGTCGGCCGAACTACTTAGCGATCGAGCTTCTTTGGATGCTCAACGGTCGGGCTTTAGCCAAACTCCTCAGGGGCCGAGCTTCAGTCGGACTCCCGCAAGAGCGAAACTCTTTCTACGCTCCTCCAGCCAGGCGCCTGCGAGAGCCAAACTCCCTCCAAGCTTCTCCTTCGATCGAACTTCTTCAGGAGCTGGACTCCTCCCAGACACTCCCTTCGGTCGAACTTCTTCAGGAGCTGGACTCCTCCCAGACACCCCCTTCGATCGGACTTCTTCAGGAGCTGGACTCCTTTCAGACATTCCCTTCGATCGACCGAGCTCCTACTGAACTCCCTAGTGACCGAGCCTTATCTACATACCTCCAGCCAGATGCTTATGGGAGTCGAACTCCTACTGAGCTTCCTCTATAGGAGTCCGAACTCCTCTGAAGTGGGTACACGTCAAAGCCCTTCAACCCTTCATTCGGCCTCGAATGGCTTGGTATCAAGATAGCTGCAGCCATCACCATCAGTCCACCACAAGCGACAGCGACCCGCTACCAGGCGGCGATGGCTGTCACCATCAACCCACTGCAGACGGTGCCTTCCCCTGGGACTGACTCCATCGGACCTCGAGAGGCCCACCAGCACGTGGCTACAATTGTCACCATCAAGCTCTGCCTATAAAAAGGACCCTCCAGATACGCTAACTCAAAGCTCTAATCTCTAAGCTCTCCTCTCCTTCTCTAAGCTCCGTGGAACTCATTCTCGAGCACTCCATTTCTATTGGCCAGAGCTGACTTGATCATCGGAGGGTCCTGTCGAAGCCAGCCCCCACCGACTCTGGATGGAATTTTGTTTTGTAGGTCCCGACGGCGATCTCGTCCACCTTCGCTCCAGCTAATTCCGACGACGATCAGATTCTGCATCAACAATTCTAATCAAAGAAACTTGAATTTAAGGAAAGAGCTACCTGCCTAAAAATAAAGTGCAAAAGACAGAGTATATATGGATTGCCCAAAGCCTAGTAACTGGGTCTTTGCACCTAGATCAAGTGTGAAAATTTATGTAAAACAGTGGAGGGAAGGCCAGGATGCTCAACACACTAAAAAAAATAAAAAATAAAAAAAAGGTAGTGTGAAAGCTACCTTAATTCATGAGTATAAAATTGGGAATGTATAGAAAATTAACCAAAATAGATGATAAGAGAGGATACTTTTATCCTTTAAATTAATACTGAATTGCTAAAGATAGTTATCACGAACACAAGTACTGTAGATTTTTGATGTACTCTAAGAAAATTTTTAATTATATTGACTGCAAAATTTACTTCTGAAGCTCAATGCTTAGTTAGTAGTATTTTTTAAATTTTTTAATCTTTAATTCTAGATTTATCTTTTTGATGGATGATCTTATTAAAATATGGTATTAAATAAAGCATTGCTAAGGGACTAGCAATGACTAAGTTGGTGTGATAAGTGATAAAAATATACTAATAAAAGTATTAAGTTATAAAATAAATTTATATATCTTTAAGAAATTGATACTTTTATTAATTTTATGTAGAAAAGAAGGCCACCAATATGAAGATCTTATTTTTCTGAATTAGATGAAATAAATTTCAAGCAAAACGGACTTCAAACGAGCCCAGAATTAAATTTCAAAGGAAATGAAAAAAAAAAAATTGGTCGATCCGATTCAAACTGGTTCAAAAAAATTGGCTCAGTAGACCATCCGGCTCGACCATGCTCAGACCGACCATCTGCTGACGCCATGCTTACGTCGTGTTGATGTTGGAATTTTTTGCAGTGTATGGTGGACCGCTATAGAGGGCATTTCGGGGATTTCACAAGGACAAGCATGCTCCGATTGGCTAAAGAAAGTGATGGTCCATGCAATGCTGGGCTCGTGCATGATCTACAGAGGGTAATCTAGGATTTCTATCTGATCCGACAGACATTGTTCACTGAAATTTGATCGAACGATTGAAATTTATGCATTGACGAACGGTGGATGCAGCTCCCGATCGAGATCCAATGGTTAAGGTTCATCCCGACTTTTAACTAAGAATCTGAAGCTCTCCTGTGTGCGATCTGACAGCCCAGATTTAATCTTCAAGGCTGATCCAATGGTCCAAACAAATTTCAACTTGATTTGGATTTTTAAATTATTTTTTAAGTGGTTTCTAGCCCATTTGATCATCATCCAACGGTCAGAATGATCCAGATTTCAATCTGAGTTGTGTTAGGAGTCTTAAAACCAATTCTATTAGGATTTTTTGAGGGATTTCGATAAAAACTCTTCTCCTTAGCCTATTTAAGGACCCTATTGCTATTGCTATCGGGGGAGAGAGTTTTGGGAAGAGTTTTAGAAGAGTAATAGAGAAATAGAGAGAGATCTTAGAGATTTTAGAGAGGTTTTTTTAAGGAGAAGAGAAAGGATTTTTTTTTTCTTTTCTCACTTTTCCTTTTTCAAGGTAACGCAGACAACATTAGAACAATGTCAATCTTCTGGTGAGACCTCGGCTCCTTAGCAAGGGCTATGGCGCCATTGTTGTCGCAGTAAAGAGGAATGGCATCTGATGGCATTACTCCAATTTCTGCAGCAAACTTCTTGTACCAGAACGCTTCCTTTGCAGCCTCTGATGCAGCTATATATTCTGCTTCCATGGTGGAATCTGCTATCACAGTTTGCTTGGAACTCTTCCAGCTGACAGCTCCACCATTGCACACAAACAGACTTCCAGATGTCGACTTTCGATCATCTATATCGGACATGAAGTCCGAGTCTGTGTATCCCTGGACCAGGAGTTCTCCATTACCAAAGACCAACATCATATCCTTAGTTCTTCTCAAGTACTTAAGGATACATTTCACAGAAGTCCAGTGTTCTTCACCTGGATTTGACTGATATCTGCTTGTGACACTCACAGCATGGGCTATATCAGGTCGTGTACATAGCATGGCATACATGAGGCTCCCTATTGCAGAAGCATAAGGGATCTTGCTCATGCGTTCTATTTCCTCAGGTGTGCTGGGGCACATCTTCTTGGAAAGATGAATACCATGTCTGAAGGGTATTAATCCCCTCTTAGAGTTTTCCATACTAAACCTCTTTAGTACTTCCTCTATGTACATCTTCTGTGAAAGTCCTAGCATCCTATTCGGTCTATCCCTATAGACCTTAATTCCTAGAATAAAGGATGCTTCACCTAGGTCTTTCATGGAGAATTCCTTAGACAACCACATCTTGACTGATGTCAACATGGGAATATCATTCCCAATAAGGAGGATGTCATCCACGTACAATACGAGGAAGACAACAGCGCTCCCACTGACCCTTTTGAAAACACATGGTTCCTCTTCGTTTTTGATGAAACCAAACTTTTTGATCACATCATTGAAACGAGTGTTCCAGCTCCGAGATGCTTGCTTAAGTCCATATATGGACCTTTGCAGCTTGCAAACCTTGTGATCAGTATCACTGGATGTGAAACCTAGCGGCTGTTCCATATAGATATCTTCCTCAAGATATCCATTTAGGAATGCCGTTTTCACGTCCATTTGCCATATTTCATAATCGAAATAGGCTGCAACAGCAAGCAATGTGCGGATGGATTTTAGCATAGCCTACTGGGGAAAAGGTATCCTGATAGTCAATGCCTTCACGTTGACTATAACCTTTTGCCACCTAGTCTAGCCTTGAATGTCTCCACATTCCCATCTGCACCAATCTTTCTCTTGAAGATCCATTTACACCCAATAGGTACTATACCTTCTGGTGGATCTACCAAGGTCCAGACTTGGTTTGAGTGCATCGAGTCGATCTCTGACTTCATTGCCTCAAGCCATTTCTCGGAGTCGATATCTGATATCGCCTCGTTGTAGGTTTTGGGATCATCACCATGAGCACCATTACCTATGAGGAACATTTCCTCTACATCCTCTGAAATAATACCTAAGTATCTTTCAGGGGGACGGGAAACTCTTTCCGATCTACGAGGTGGAGGAGGTAGTGTTCTTATTGGCTCAACCTGATTTGGTTCCACTTGGTCCTTAGCTCTTTCTGCTTGTGAGACTTTCTCATCAAGCTTAATCTGCTTTCCAATGCCACTATCTTGAATAAACTATTTTTCAAGAAATATGGCATGTCGACTCACAATCACATTGTGGTCTTCTGGAATGTAGAAATAGTATCCTAATGACTCTTTAGGATATCCTATGAATCGAGCTCTAAAGGACCTAAACTCTAACTTGTCCGCTTGTTGTCTTTTGACATGAGCCGGACAACCCCAAATTCTGAGATGACTCAGACTTGGTTTCTTACCGTGCCATATCTCATACGGTGTGGTAGGAACGGTTTTAGAGGGAACCCTATTCAGTAAATAGATTGAAGTTAATAATGAATGTCCCCAAAGAAAATCTGGGAGGTCTGTGAAGCTCATCATGGATCGAACCATATCCAATAGAGTCCGATTTCTCCGTTCTGAAACCCCGTTGAGTTGAGGTGTTCCTGGTGGAGTCCATTGAGAGACTATGCCATTTTCCTTAAGATAGTCTAGGAATTCCCGGCTAAGGTATTCACCTCCTCGATCTGATCGAAGAACCTTAATGGGTTTTCCAGTTTGTTTTTCTACTTCATGTCTGAATTCTTTGAACTTTTCAAAAGCTTCAGACTTGTGTCTCATAAGATACACATACCCATACCTAGACAGATCATCGGTAAAGGTAATGAAGTAGACAAAATTGCCTCTAGCCGGCACATCGAATGGGCCGCACACATCAGTATGTACTAGGGCAAGGAGATCTGTGGCCCTCTCCCCATGTCCAACAAAAGGGAGTTTAGTCATTTTGCCTTGAAGACAAGATTCACAAGTTGGATATGACTCGGAAGTCAATGGACTCAATAGCCCATTTTTCTCCAATTTGTTGATCCTATCTTCTGCTATATGACCTAATCTCAGGTGCCATAGATATCTGTCGTTTGGACTATCCCTAGGTCGTTTGGCATTCACGTTTTGCTCGATAGTTAGAACAGGTACATCAATATGTAGCTGATAAAGACCATTAATAAGGAAACCATTTGCAATTTTATTTCTTTCATAAAGAATGTTACAATGGTCCTTAAAGAAGGTGATCACATAACCTTCTTGTGCTAAGCATGAAACAGAAATCAAATTCCTGCTAGCTGCAGGCACAATAATAACAGTCTTTCAAAACTAAGTCTAAACCAGATGGTAATCGAAGAGGGTATGTTCCCACGGCTACTGCAGCAACTCTTGCTCCATTACCGACGCGTAGGATCATGTCTCCATCCCTCAGCCTCCTGCTATCCTCAAGACCCTGCATAGAAGTGCATAGGATGAGCACTAGAATCCAGAGTCAAGCACCCAACTGGATGCAGAAGAAACCGTAAGGTTAGACTCAATAACGAGCATACCTCCAGAAGGACCTTCCTTCTTGTTCTTTAGGGTGGCCAGGTAAGTAGGGCAGTTCCGCTTCCAATGGCCGTCGCTGTTGCAATGGAAACACTTTCCTTTGCCAATCGACCTTCTTCTTCGGTTCTGCCTTCTTCTTCTTTGATCCTTCTACCTTTTGCTTTTTCACAGACTTCTTTTTCTTTCCATAAGACTTTCTTTTGGAAGAAGTCCGTTCCATAGCAAGAACTGAGCCTTTAGAACCTTTCATAGAAAGCTCAGCGGTAACCAGCATATTCATCAACTCGGCCAAGGAATTTTGAAGTTTATGCATGTGGTAATTCATGATGAATTGCCCATATGCATCAGTCAAGGATTGCAGAATAATATCATTCTGCAAGTCCAAGTCCAACTTCACACCGAGCTTCTCAAGCTCTTCCATGTCCTTGATCATTGTCAGACAGTGATCTTGGACTGACTGCCCATCACGCATCTTAGCCTTAAAAAGTCGTTTCGTGACTTGATATTTGGCTGCGCGACTCTGTTCACCAAACATCTCCTGCAGGTGAGCCAACATTTGGCGAGCAGTCCCGATATCTTCATGTTGGCGCTGGAGCTCATCAGACATCGAGCCCAACATGTAGTATCTGGCCTTATTGTCTTCGTCAATCCATTTTTCCAGAGACGCTCTCTGTTCAGTGGATGGACGAGCTGGTAAGGTGGGAGGGTCCTGGTCCAAAACATGTGTTAACTTCTCTGAACCCAAAACAATTTTGTAGTTCCTGAGCCAATCTTTATAATTGGGTCCAGTCAGTCTATGTGTGTCTAGGATACGTGCCAGTGGGTTGGACGCAGACATTTTCCTGTAGAGAGTCAAAGATTCTAGTTAGATACTGTAATTTTGACTTGACCAATTTGTTTAGGGATTTTATTTTTAAACAAATTAGCTCCCACTATTTTCTCGGATCCCTACACTCCCTCTGTAGAGATGCGAAAATCTCCGCGATTGATGATTTCTAGTGGGTGGTGCGGTCTCACCAACTGACTCATCACCTCACCTAACAGTTATTGGTGATGGGTTAGCCAATGAGTGAACAACTCTTGTTCAATGATTCTCTAATCATGGTGCACCCAAACTTGGTCTCTAATTCATGAATCTCACCGTATCCGGAATATTGATCCACTCCTTAGTTAAGTCAGACCCACCATTTGCATAGACTGGGTTCCTAATTGGGTCTCTCACCGTATCCGGAATATTGAGCCCAACTCATCCTCCAGCCCATAGCATCCAATGCCTAATAGACATGGTTGCGTCTTCCCGGTGCAACTGAGCCACTGTATCCAGCCGAGAACAATCAACCCCGGGAAGGGCCCGCACGTCTACAATGGTGGAAGACCTCGGACTTAATCTTTTCTTAGGGAGAATTGATTCAGGTCTCATTAAACTAGACTTGGCTTAGTCATAACAATTATGACTAACCTAGTGGCATGGGTCAGCTCGGATTATTGACCACCTCAGATCAGAACTGTGTCAACAGATATGGCCAGGTAAGTGAGACCGGTGGAAGGAATATGCCATTAACTCGCGTACAAGAACGCATTCAGGTCGAGTAGCTTCCAATTAAAAACCAGTCGGTCGTCTGTGCCAAACTTACCTTAGACACCAAATTGTTGAGTCAGAACCAATTGGGTTAGCCTACAATCCAGACTCTAACCTCTGAGCCTAATTAGGTCTTGCTTGATCGTGACTCGATCTTGACCCAGACTTAATCCTATTAGGCTGGTCAATTTAAGCATTGTTGATCCCATCTAACCAACTCTTGATTCGGTTTGATCAACCGCTTAGACCTAATTGAGCTACCCAAGCCCGAACCCAGTATTATGAATATGTCTTAGATCTGAAATTCTCAATTTTAGACCTAATTAATATTCCATAAACTTAATTCTTAATTAAGTTGGGTTCATAAACAAAATATGCACAATAAATCCTAGGGTTTCAGGATCTAGGGTTTTGCAGAAAGTAAGTTTTTGGGTTTCTGATTAAGGACGAACGCGCAGCACCCCTACACATCATAAGAACACCCCATCGAATGGGAAGAGAGGGCCTTTAAACCCTTCTTCGTTCTTATGACCGGACGGCCAAGGGGAACGCCTTAATCAGGAACATTCAATAAACATTCAATACTACAAAACAGTTATAGATCTATATCATATATCTCATATACAAATTTAGATCTAACCATGGCATATTTTGCATACATCTCATGTATCATAATCATGCATGTTTTCAGATCTAAATTATCACATAATAATCTGAAAAATTAGATTTAAATTGATCTAATCAAAATAAATTCTAATCTAGACAATTATGTAGAACTATTCTACAACTAGTCTAGTCATGCATCTATCATATCTCATATGATATTTAAAATTAAATAATTTTTATTTGCTGTTTATCAGATGTTATTATAACACTTATAATATCAGAAAACAGTAAATAAGAAGATCTAAAATATGATTTAATCATATTAAATCAAAGACATGCAAAACTATTCTATAGAACTATTCTATACTAGAACTAGTCATGCATATCTTCATGTTCTTAGATCCAAATCATTTAATTTTAATTTTCCTGATTTCAGATCTGATCACATCTCATGTGACATCTGAAATCACGTTATTTTTAATTAAAATAAAATTAAAAATCAGATCTAAACTATTTTTAGAACCATGGCTCTGATACCACTTGAAGGGAAATCCTGATTTCCCTGACCAGGTTCGTTCAGATCTGATCAGATCAAGAGATATATTTCAAAAATTTTTCTCTTAGATCTGTATCAGATCAGGGATGCTTCAGATCTGATTCTTATTTATTTTAATAAAAATTAAATGAAAAGGATAAATTAAATCACATTCAATTTACCTGAATAGGGTAATCCTATTACCCTGTTGATGATCCTGTTTGCAGCGGAAGGTTCTGGATCAAGCCACGCAAGCGCCTGGCCTCTACCGGTATCCACTCGGGCTGGATCTGGAGATCCTCTTCTTCTCTATCACGCCTCCAAAAATCAGATCTGGATCTGATCTGGAGGATCTTCAAAACTCCTTTTGAAGATCTGCAGTCGTTCTTCGCAGCAGCGCAGCCTTCTTGCTTTTGATCTCCTTTTCTTGATCTAAATCGCACCAATCCAAATCCAAAACACTTTTGGACGTGGAGAGCAAGGGGAGAAGAGAGTATGGCGTGGAGAAAGGGGAGAGAGGCAGCCTTGGGGCGTGGGAAGATTGCTTCTTGATTATTTTTTCACTTGGGCGCTGGGTCTCTTATATAGACTAAGCGTGATCCAAGTCATCTTCCTCCCAACCAATCACAACCCTTTGTGAAATCAGATCTAAATCTGATTGGTGGGATTAGAGTCCCCTGGATTCCTACTTGGAGAGTGCCTTGGACCAGTCAAACTGGATTCTTAGAAGAACTCTCATTGGAATCCTAAAGGGAGATGGAGTCCTTGTCCAACAAGGACTCCATAGGCGCCTCCTTACTTGGGCTCACGCCACCCTTGGCGTGCGCCCATCTCCTTGCCAGGTTCTGGCAGGGGGACAAGCCCCCACCAGCTCTCCAATAGGTGCATGACATGTGGTCAAAAGTCAAAGGGTGAATGGTCAACGTTTGACCAGTCAAAGGTAGACTTTTGACCAAAGTCAAAGAACAAGAAATGGCAGGTGACCAAAAATGGCAGGTAATGTCTTACAAATAAGACAACCTATTCTGACTTGGACAACCTCCAGTCAGACCATAATGAAGGCCTCTGTTTGAGCACAAACTCCTTTGGCTCAGACAGGACAACTTATTTATGATAGCAAAAGAAGAACGTTAGGTTCAATCGAGTGCTAGCACGATTTCCTTGAACCTAATTGAATCTCATTCAGATCAATTGAACTAGATTCAGTTCAATTGATGATCACCAGATTCAAACCCTTGTTTGTGTGACCCAGTTAGGTTCAGTTCTGTATGGTAATGGGATATGTCATGATCTCTATCATCGACATCATCGAAACTCCTTTCGATGGATCAGAACTCTTCTGATTCGAACAGCTAGAATGATCGATCATCTAAATCATTCTAATTGCTCCCAAAATCCACCAGTGACACCTA
This sequence comes from Cocos nucifera, assembly GCA_006176705.1. NCBI lineage: Eukaryota > Viridiplantae > Streptophyta > Magnoliopsida > Arecales > Arecaceae > Cocos > Cocos nucifera. The sequence goes on along the minus strand of QRFJ01004758.1, from coordinate 66,232 downwards.
GCAGTATATGGTGGCAACCCATCAGAGCTGAATGCGAACCTCTTGGTGCAGCTACCTGTGTGATTCAGTTCTTCTATCTTGAGCCCCGATCAGATTAGGGTTAAGGTGAACTCGTCAAACCCTAGTCTCTGTCATATGATGTAATCATTCGATTCGAGTCCAATGTGAAAATCTAAATAGAAACTCTTTCTATTATTTCACTCTGCCATGGCCATGGGCTTCAGGACTTGATTCTCATGATCATCATAGGGCTACTCCTCTACCACCGAGGTAGATAGATCCCATCTTGATGCAATCCAGTTCCTACAATGAACATGTCACAGCCAACATACACCTCAGGGTTCCATATGGCTAGGAGACCGAGTAATGGTGTAGTCAAACTATAACACCCTCAAGGTGAACTGCCGATGCATCTCAGGTCAAAGAACCAGACACACTACTGCAGCATCGAGTCAGTCATTGACGAGAAGGTAGACTCCCTAATGACTACTCGAGGTGGTCACGCTCAGTGCCCTCGTTCTCTAACGAGTACCTGTACTCTCGCTCCGGTGTCTCCACACCGTAGACTCAAGACTCATCTACTAAAGAGAAGCGATCGTACACCAACCTTCCGGATCAATCACCATCCTCGTGATGATCCTATGGTCGGGAGCTATTTATGAGTTAATAATGATTATTCATGTCTTAAATTTTCAACTCTTGAAAATATGAATTATCATTACCATTAACTCAAAGGATGTATCACAGACACTAAATACACATGTGTGATAGAAAATAACCCATTTATTAATTATAGTCAAAATTACAATTTTGCCCCTAGAAGTGTATTACAAGTGTCAGCCAATTCTGGCTTCTAGGGCACATATATCTAACAATCTCCCACTTGTCCTAAAGCCAATTGGCTACAAGTCTAAGTCCCATCTTCTCAAGGTGGGCTTCGATCTTCTGCTGGCCCAAAAGGCTCGCAGTTTGCTTGGAACCATTGCACACAAACAGACTTCCAGATGTCGACTTTCGATCATCTATATCGGACATGAAGTCCGAGTCTGTGTATCCCTGGACTTGGAGTTCTCCATTACCAAAGACCAACATCATATCCTTAGTTCTTCTCAAGTACTTAAGGATACATTTCACAGAAGTCCAGTGTTCTTCACCTGGATTTGACTGATATCTGCTTGTGACACTCACAGCATGGGCTATATCAGGTCGTGTACATAGCATGGCATACATGAGGCTCCCTATTGCAGAAGCATAAGGGATCTTGCTCATGCGTTCTATTTCCTCAGGTGTGCTGGGGCACATCTTCTTGGAAAGATGAATACCATGTCTGAAGGGTATTAATCCCCTCTTAGAGTTTTCCATACTAAACCTCTTTAGTACTTCCTCTATGTACATCTTCTGTGAAAGTCCTAGCATCCTATTCGGTCTATCCCTATAGACCTTAATTCCTAGAATAAAGGATGCTTCACCTAGGTCTTTCATGGAGAATTCCTTAGACAACCACATCTTGACTGATGTCAACATGGGAATATCATTCCCAATAAGGAGGATGTCATCCACGTACAATACGAGGAAGACAACAGCGCTCCCACTGACCCTTTTGAAAACACATGGTTCCTCTTCATTTTTGATGAAACCAAACTTTTTGATCACATCATTGAAACGAGTGTTCCAGCTCCGAGATGCTTGCTTAAGTCCATATATGGACCTTTGCAGCTTGCAAACCTTGTGATCAGTATCACTGGATGTGAAACCTAGCGGCTGTTCCATATAGATATCTTCCTCAAGATATCCATTTAGGAATGCCGTTTTCACGTCCATTTGCCATATTTCATAATCGAAATAGGCTGCAACAGCAAGCAATGTGCGGATGGATTTTAGCATAGCTACTGGGGAAAAGGTATCCTGATAGTCAATGCCTTCACGTTGACTATAACCTTTTGCCACCAGTCTAGCCTTGAATGTCTCCACATTCCCATCTGCACCAATCTTTCTCTTGAAGATCCATTTACACCCAATAGGTACTATACCTTCTGGTGGATCTACCAAGGTCCAGACTTGGTTTGAGTGCATCGAGTCGATCTCTGACTTCATTGCCTCAAGCCATTTCTCGGAGTCGATATCTGATATCGCCTCGTTGTAGGTTTTGGGATCATCACCATGAGCACCATTACCTATGAGGAACATTTCCTCTACATCCTCTGAAATAATACCTAAGTATCTTTCAGGGGGACGGGAAACTCTTTCCGATCTACGAGGTGGAGGAGGTAGTGTTCTTATTGGCTCAACCTGATTTGGTTCCACTTGGTCCTTAGCTCGTTTTGCTTGTGAGACTTTCTCATCAAGCTTAATCTGCTTTCCAATGCCACTATCTTGAATAAACTATTTTTCAAGAAATATGGCATGTCGACTCACAATCACATTGTGGTCTTCTGGAATGTAGAAATAGTATCCTAATGACTCTTTAGGATATCCTATGAATCGAGCTCTAAAGGACCTAAACTCTAACTTGTCCGCTTGTTGTCTTTTGACATGAGCCGGACAACCCCAAATTCTGAGATGACTCAGACTTGGTTTCTTACCGTGCCATATCTCATACGGTGTGGTAGGAACGGTTTTAGAGGGAACCCTATTCAGTAAATAGATTGAAGTTAATAATGAATGTCCCCAAAGAAAATCTGGGAGGTCTGTGAAGCTCATCATGGATCGAACCATATCCAATAGAGTCCGATTTCTCCGTTCTGAAACCCCGTTGAGTTGAGGTGTTCCTGGTGGAGTCCATTGAGAGACTATGCCATTTTCCTTAAGATAGTCTAGGAATTCCCGGCTAAGGTATTCACCTCCTCGATCTGATCGAAGAACCTTAATGGGTTTTCCAGTTTGTTTTTCTACTTCATGTCTGAATTCTTTGAACTTTTCAAAAGCTTCAGACTTGTGTCTCATAAGATACACATACCCATACCTAGACAGATCATCGGTAAAGGTAATGAAGTAGACAAAATTGCCTCTAGCCGGCACATCGAATGGGCCGCACACATCAGTATGTACTAGGGCAAGGAGATCTGTGGCCCTCTCCCCATGTCCAACAAAAGGGAGTTTAGTCATTTTGCCTTGAAGACAAGATTCACAAGTTGGATATGACTCAAAAGTCAATGGACTCAATAGCCCATTTTTCTCCAATTTGTTAATCCTATCTTCTGCTATATGACCTAATCTCAGGTGCCATAGATATTTTTCTAGGTCCATTCATTTAGTACATCAATATCAACTGATAAAGACCATTAACAAGGAAACCATTTGCAATTTTATTTCTTTCATAAAGAATGTTACAATGGTCCTTAAAGAAGGTGATCACATAACCTTCTTGTGCTAAGCATGAAACAGAAATCAAATTCCTGCTAGCTGCAGGCACATAATAACAGTCTTTTAAAACTAAGTCTAAACCAGATGGTAATCGAAGAGGGTATGTTCCCACGGCTACTGCAGCAACTCTTGCTCCATTACCGACGCGTAGGATCATGTCTCCATCCCTCAGCCTCCTGCTATCCTCAAGACCCTGCATAGAAGTGCACAGATGAGCACTAGAACCAGAGTCAAGCACCCAACTGGATGCAGAAGAAACCGTAAGGTTAGACTCAATAACGAGCATACCTCCAGAAGGACCTTCCTTCTTGTTCTTTAGGGTGGCCAGGTAAGTAGGGCAGTTCCGCTTCCAATGGCCGTCGCTGTTGCAATGGAAACACTTTCCTTTGCCATCGACCTTCTTCTTCGGTTCTGCCTTCTTCTTCTTTGATCCTTCTACCTTTTGCTTTTTCACAGACTTCTTTTTCTTTCCATAAGACTTTCTTTTGGAAGAAGTCCGTTCCATAGCAAGAACTGAGCCTTTAGAACCTTTCATAGAAAGCTCAGCGGTAACCAGCATATTCATCAACTCGGCCAAGGAATTTTGAAGTTTATGCATGTGGTAATTCATGATGAATTGCCCATATGCATCAGTCAAGGATTGCAGAATAATATCATTCTGCAAGTCCAAGTCCAACTTCACACCGAGCTTCTCAAGCTCTTCCATGTCCTTGATCATTGTCAGACAGTGATCTTGGACTGACTGCCCATCACGCATCTTAGCCTTAAAAAGTCGTTTCGTGACTTGATATTTGGCTGCGCGACTCTGTTCACCAAACATCTCCTGCAGGTGAGCCAACATTTGGCGAGCAGTCCCGATATCTTCATGTTGGCGCTGGAGCTCATCAGACATCGAGCCCAACATGTAGTATCTGGCCTTATTGTCTTCGTCAATCCATTTTTCCAGAGACGCTCTCTGTTCAGTGGATGGACGAGCTGGTAAGGTGGGAGGGTCCTGGTCCAAAACATGTGTTAACTTCTCTGAACCCAAAACAATTTTGTAGTTCCTGAGCCAATCTTTATAATTGGGTCCAGTCAGTCTATGTGTGTCTAGGATACGTGCCAGTGGGTTGGACGCAGACATTTTCCTGTAGAGAGTCAAAGATTCTAGTTAGATACTGTAATTTTGACTTGACCAATTTGTTTAGGGATTTTATTTTTAAACAAATTAGCTCCCACTATTTTCTCGGATCCCTACACTCCCTCTGTAGAGATGCGAAAATCTCCGCGATTGATGATTTCTAGTGGGTGGTGCGGTCTCACCAACTGACTCATCACCTCACCTAACAGTTATTGGTGATGGGTTAGCCAATGAGTGAACAACTCTTGTTCAATGATTCTCTAATCATGGTGCACCCAAACTTGGTCTCTAATTCATGAATCTCACCGTATCCGGAATATTGATCCACTCCTTAGTTAAGTCAGACCCACCATTTGCATAGACTGGGTTCCTAATTGGGTCTCTCACCGTATCCGGAATATTGAGCCCAACTCATCCTCCAGCCCATAGCATCCAATGCCTAATAGACATGGTTGCGTCTTCCCGGTGCAACTGAGCCACTGTATCCAGCCGAGAACAATCAACCCCGGGAAGGGCCCGCACGTCTACAATGGTGGAAGACCTCGGACTTAATCTTTTCTTAGGGAGAATTGATTCAGGTCTCATTAAACTAGACTTGGCTTAGTCATAACAATTATGACTAACCTAGTGGCATGGGTCAGCTCGGATTATTGACCACCTCAGATCAGAACTGTGTCAACAGATATGGCCAGGTAAGTGAGACCGGTGGAAGGAATATGCCGTTAACTCGCACAAGAACGCATTCAGGTCGAGTAGCTTCCAATTAAAAACCAGTCGGTCGTCTGTGCCAAACTTACCTTAGACACCAAATTGTTGAGTCAGAACCAATTGGGTTAGCCTACAATCCAGACTCTAACCTCTGAGCCTAATTAGGTCTTGCTTGATCGTGACTCGATCTTGACCCAGACTTAATCCTATTAGGCTGGTCAATTTAAGCATTGTTGATCCCATCTAACCAACTCTTGATTCGGTTTGATCAACCGCTTAGACCTAATTGAGCTACCCAAGCCCGAACCCAGTATTATGAATATGTCTTAGATCTGAAATTCTCAATTTTAGACCTAATTAATATTCCATAAACTTAATTCTTAATTAAGTTGGGTTCATAAACAAAATATGCACAATAAATCCTAGGGTTTCAGGATCTAGGGTTTTGCAGAAAGTAAGTTTTGGGTTTCTGATTAAGGACGAACACGCAGCACCCCTACACGTCATAAGAACACCCCATCGAATGGGAAGAGAGGGCCTTTAAACCCTTCTTCGTTCTTATGACCGGACGGCCAAGAGGAACGCCTTAATCAGGAACATGTAAATCTACAAAACAGTTATAGATCTATATCATATATCTCATATACAAATTTAGATCTAATCAAGGCATATTTTGCATACATCTCATGTATCATAATCATGCATGTTTTCAGATCTAAATTATCACATAATAATCTAAAAAATTAGATTTAAATTGATCTAATCAAAATAAATTCTAATCTAGACAATTATGTAGAACTATTCTACAACTAGTCTAGTCATGCATCTATCATATCTCATATGATATTTAAAATTAAATAATTTTTATTTGCTGTTTATCAGATGTTATTATAACACTTATAATATCAGAAAATAGTAAATAAGAAGATCTAAAATATGATTTAATCAGATTAAATCAAAGACATGCAAAACTATTCTATAGAACTATTCTATTCTAGAACTAGTCATGCATATCTTCATGTTCTTAGATCCAAATCATTTAATTTTAATTTTTCTGATTTCAGATCTGATCACATCTCATGTGACATCTGAAATCACTTTATTTTCTAATTAAAATAAAATTAAAATCAGATCTAAACAATTTTAGAACCATGGCTCTGATACCCACTTGAAGGGAATCCTGATTTCCCTGACCAGGTTCGTTTCAGATCTGATCAGATCAAGAGATATATTTTAAAATTTTTCTCTTAGATCTGTATCAGATCAGGATGCTTCAGATCTGATTCTTATTTATTTAATAAAAATAAATGAAAAGGATAAATTAAATCACAATTCAATTTACCTGAATAGGGTAATCCTATTACCCTGTTGATGATCCTGTTTGAGCGGGAAGGTTCTGGATCAAGCCACGCAAGCGCCTGGCCTCTACCGGTATCCACTCAGGCTGGATCTGGAGATCCTCTTCTTCTCTATCACACCTCCAAAAATCAGATCTGGATTGATCTGGAGGATCTTCAAAACTCTCTTTTGAAGATCTGCAGTCGTTCTTCGCAGCAGCGCAGCCTTCTTGCTTTTTGATCTCCTTTTCTTGATCTAAATCGCACCAATCCAAATCCAAAACACTTTTGGACGTGGAGAGCAAGGGAGAAGAGAGTTATGGCGTGGAGAAAAGGGAGAGAGGCAGCCTTGGGGCGTGGGAAGATTGTTCTTGATTATTTTTTCACTTGGGCACTGGGTCTCTTATATAGACTAAGCGTGATCCAAGTCATCTTTCCTCCCAACCAATCACAACCCTTTGTGAAATCAGATCTAAATCTGATTGGTGGGATTAGAGTCCCTGGATTCCTACTTGGAGAGTGCCTTGGACCAGTCAAACTGGATTCTTAAAGAACTCTCATTGGAATCCTAAAGGGAGATGGAGTCCTTGTCCCACAAGGACTCCATGCCGCCTCTTACTGGGCTCACGCCTCCCTTGGCGTCGCCCATCTCCTTGCCAGGTTCTGGCAGGGGGACAACCCCCACCAGCTCTCCATAGGTGCATGACAATGTGGTCAAAAGTCAAAGGGTGAATGGTCAACGTTTGACCAGTCAAAGGTAGACTTTGACCAAGTCAAGAACAAGAAAATGGCAGGAGTGACCAAAAATGGCAGGTAATGTCTTACAAATAAGACAACCTATTCTGACTTGGACAACCTCTAGTCAGACCATATGAAGGCCTCTGATTGAGCACAAACTCCTTTGGCTCAGTCAGGACAACTTATTTATGATAGTAAAAGAAGAACGTTAGGTTCAATCGAGTGCTAGCACGATTTCCTTGAACCTAATTGAATCTCATTCAGATCAATTGAACTATATTAGTTCAATTGATGATCACCAGATTCAAACCCTTGTTTGTGTGACCCAGTTAGGTTCAGTTCTGTATGGTAATTGGGATATGTCATGATCTCTATCATAGACATCATCGAACTCCTTTCGATGGATCAGAACTCTTCTGATTCGAACAGCTAGAATGATCGATCATCTAAATCATTTCTAATTGCTCCAAAATCACCCAGACCTAGCTATAGGTGGCACCCATCAGAGCTGATGCGAACCTCTTGGTGCAGCTACTTATGTGATTCAGTTCTTCTATCTTGAGCCCCGATCAGATTAGGGTTAAGGTGAACTCGTCAAACCCTAATCTCTGTCATATGATGTAATCATTCGATTCGAGTCCAATGTGAAAATCTAAATAGAAACTCTTTCTATTATTTCACTCTGCCATGGCCATGGGCTTCAGGACTTGATTCTCATGATCATCATAGGGCTACTCCTCTACCACCGAGGTAGATAGATCCCATCTTGATGCAATCCAGTTCCTACAATGAACATGTCACAGCCAACATACACCTCAGGGTTCCATATGGCTAGGAGACCGAGTAATTGAGTATATATAAACACCCTCAAGGTGAACTGCCGATGCATCTCAGGTCAAAGAACCAGACACACTACTGCAGCATCGAGTCAGTCATTGACGAGAAGGTAGACTCCCTAATGACTACTCGAGGTGGTCACGCTCAGTGCCCTCGTTCTCTAACGAGTATCTGTACTCTCGCTCCGGTGTCTCCACACCGTAGACTCAAGACTCATCTACTAAAGAGAAGCGATCGTACACCAACCTTCCGGATCAATCACCATCCTCGTGATGATCCTATGGTCGGGAGCTATTTATGAGTTAATAATGATTATTCATGTCTTAAATTTTCAACTCTTGAAAATATGAATTATCATTACCATTAACTCAAAGGATGTATCACAGACACTAAATACACATGTGTGATAGAAAATAACCCATTTATTAATTATAGTCAAAATTACAATTTTGCCCCTAGAAGTGTATTACAAGTGTCAGCCAATTCTGGCTTCTAGGGCACATATATCTAACAGGTTAAAGTGTAGCTACTCTTTTGATGCAATATTTAGTATGATTTATTTTTAATTTTAATTTTTATTCATGAGGAGTATGTAAATCTGATCTTAATGCTTTTAGATTACTGGCCATCTTCTAATTGATCTGATGAACATAGATGTTACGAACCAAGTACATCTATGTTATTGCTTCTTGATTATATATCTTGTATTATGAATCAAATTAGAATTCATATGCATGTGAGAATTTAGTGCGCTTTGGATGCAGCGTATTTTAATTAGAGGATTTCACAAAACTTAATACATTGATATTTATTTAAATTAACACCGGACGGAAGTAATATATATATGATAGTATATACCTGGACCAAAGGATAGTGAATAAACTAGGAGACTCCATCATCATTATGAAATTAACATAATAATCTGAAATATGTGTATTGACTGAGTTGGAACCGATTGCTTAGAACCTCAGTCTTAAGTTTAAAACCCTAATAATTACACTCTTTCTATTTCCTTAAAATTTTTAATTATTTTTTTATTTTATTCTTTAATTTTTTATTCTCATAAATTGATCTTCTAAATAAAGCATAGAAAAGAGCTTTTCAGTACATATTTTCTAATCCTCTAGGGACGATACTCTACTCACTTACTTTATTACTTGATCGACTGGTGCACTTGCCATAGCTATAGATCAGCACGCATCAATCTTTTTTTTGACTTTCTTCCATCCTTTCAACATACGAGAAGGAGAGTTAACCATAAAAAAGTATGCCAGTGGAGAGTCTGTATTTCTTTTTATTTTCTTATTTCAACTCCAAGCCTTGTTAGTGGCTTAGGAGTTATTCTTATATTTTATAATCAAATTTTTATTCCAATAATAAAAAGTATTTTTATTATATATTGCATTGTATAATATTAATATTTAAAGTATATAGTTATGCACATAGGATAGATATTAATATTTACAAGCTTACTTTCATGACTATTTTATTTCTATAATTTTTAGTAATTAGTACATTTTTTTTTATATTCTTAATCAGATTTATCATTTTTCTTCAAATCATGTCTAGCTAAGCAATCCTCTAGAGTTTGCGATGAAGCTAAACCATGATTAGAAACTCTTCTTAGGATTTCTCCTTGGCTTTATTTTTTAGTTCTTCTTCCTTTAAGCTTCTTGCCAAGAGACTTGATGGACTATCATTGGATTTCAATCCTTTTATAGTTCATGCTTGATTCGGTGTAAGAAAGATAATAGGTAGAAGACATTTTATCTTTTTAATTCCTTTTCTCTTCTTTCTATGGAAATTTTTGATGGATTATTGTTGGGTCAGAGTCCCTTCATAGTCCATACTTGGGTAATACAAGAGAAGTAGTTGAAAAAATGTTCTTTAATTAGGATGAATGTTTGTCTATGCATTACACCTTAATTAAGGGACATCATAAGAGAAATCTTAGAAAGACTCTCTAAGTCATTGGTCTAGTGGATTCAAAAGTCCTAGATCTTTAAATTATTATTTTCTAAAATTAATTTATTATTTAATAGTAAGTATCAATCAATTTTCCAAAACTCTTTGTTAAAGCTCGCCTGAGTAAGGATTTAAAATTAATTTAAATATAATTCCTCATGGGATCAATCTGTACTCGCTGGACATGCTACTTTGCACACCATGCGCTTGTGGTTAATTTTAAGATACATCAAGAAGCTATCCTTACAAAGTCCTCTCTTACAGACCCCCTGAAATGACTACTGTCCGCTCGAAGGCCCCGACCCCTACTATCTTCTGGCACCCTTCAGGGTCTGACAATTGCTGCCTATTGAACTTGACTCTTGGTTATTGTTGGAGACCTGCTGAACCACTAGATGGCTCTCAATCTGCTACAGGCCTTTTAAAGGCTTCGGATGGAGTTTAATCTGAGTCCAGGAAGAACTCCTGACTTGAGTACAACTCAAACAGCATCTCTCAGCTATTGGATCTCGATCAACTACACCTTGGCTACTTGATCGCATCTCATCACACCTAGATCAAGCCACAAACCACTAGCCACCATTCGATCGAAGCCAAGATCAAACCATGCCTGTTCGATCATGCTCTAGTCCATGAAAAAAATCCCATGGACTGCATGAAATGCATAGGGACACATCACCGTCCATGCCCATGCATGGACCGCATGATAGGCTACATGGGCCACCCCAGCACATGTCCGCTTGGGCCTGAGCTATGCCTGTGCACATGCCTGCTTGGGCCGTGTGCCTGCGCACATGCTGGCTTGGGCCGCATGCTCACAACCAACTCGCATCATGCACCTAGCGGCTCTCCAGCCTTCACTAACCCATGGGCTACTCTGATGGCCTATGGGCCATGCCACTCGCTCCCGACACTTTCTCATGCATATCTCCTCCATCTGAACTCCAATTGGAGTGTTCTTAGGCTTGTTTGACTTCGTTTGTCATTCTAGACCTTGTTATGGGCTTATCATGGAAGAATTTGAGATATTTTTTTTAATAATCTTCATCTCGACTTGATATTCGGTCTTCACCTATTTGAGAGCTCGTCTTGTGCTCCCATATCCTGGGGCAATCACCTACCATCTTATGGATAGGCAAATATGGGAGTCAAGCCAGACTGCTAATCTCATCTCCATCAATGGCTATGATCCTTCTGATATAAGACATGCTCGGGGTAGTCTCCTATGACAATAAAAACTTTACTTTATGATATCACATGTCATCCTCCCAAGTCTTCCATCTTGTGTCCGATCCACTTGCTCTTGGAGGTCCACCTTGCACTGAGCTCCTTGCCATGAGGTAGTATCCTCCATATTTTCTTTCTTTAATCATTATCCTACTGCCGTGCATGACCTTCAAGATTCCTCCATCAGCTTTCTATCTGAGGCCAATCGAATCCAGTCTACTCAGTGAGATTAGATTCTTCTTAAAGCTGGGTATGTATCGGATTTCACTGAACTTCTTCATTATTCCATCATGGAGCTTCATGACAACCATCCCGCTATCCTTGATCTCATAGCTCGATCTATCCAGTAGGAACATAGTGCCCTCACTGGTCTTCAAAGAGTCAAATAGCTCCTCTCTATGGCATACATGATGGAAATAAATAAAATCCATAATCTACTGAGAGAAAAAGGTAGATACCTTATCAATTACTAGAAGGACATCGTCACTGCCTTCTGTATTGCTACTAGCCATTGCCATAGTATCCTACATTTGATCTTTGATTTGTAGGCAATCTCTGACATGATACCCCAACTCATCACACTAGTAGAACCTGATTTTGCTCTGGTCCCTCATCTTAGACCTAGACTGCCCACTCCATAATCTTCTACCACTCCATCTGCTATCATTTGCTCCTCTATAAACTATCAAAGTTGAGCTACTACCATCTGAGCTTGATGCTGGGTTCTTTCTCCTGAGAACCTTATTCTAAAAAATTGCCATAATAACCTTGTTCATCTTGATGGTGCTCTTCTTCACTAGAAGAGCAGTCACCAAGAACTCATATGAAGAAAAAAGCGATACTAGCAAGACCAATGCTCTGGTCTTCTCCTCAACTTTTTTGCCAGCACTGAGGAGGTCAATGAGGATCTTCTAAAAGTTGGATAGATGCTCCTTCACGCTCTAACCTTCGTCCATTCATAGTTAGTAGAATTACCTCTGAAAGAATAGCGTGTTGGTGAGCGACTTTGCTATGTACAACTCTTCGAGCTTCGACCACATCATCATTGGAGAAGTATTACGAAGTACATGGATTACCACATCCTCCACTAGGTACAAGTAGATCATGCTTACGCCTACATCCAGAGTCACTTTCAATCCTTCACCTCCATAATAGCAGGCATCTTCTCGTATAAGAGAGCATCAATCAATCCATGTTGGATGAGTAAGTCCTTTATCCTCACTTGCCATAAGGAGAAATTACTCTTTCATCGTACTGGTTGATCTTCATCTTGAGCTTGTTTTCTTTATCTTCTTTAATCTTGATCACCACTACCACAATCTATGCTCTGGTACCTCCTAGCTCTAATACCAATTATTAGAGATCTTATACTAGAATATTATAGCAGAAAGAAAGAAGAAATAAAAAATATATAATCAAGTACATGGATCAATCCAAAGGCTCATCTCTATGGGGCACGCAAAACTTCACTATGAGAAAGAAATAAATACAAGAAAAGATTATCCATTCTTAACACTAATATACAATCCTCTCAACTAGAAGCTATCCTTACAAAGCTCTCTCTTAGAGACCTCTTGAAATAACTGTTGTCTACTACCTAGCTATCTACTCGGAGCCTCTTGCTCCTATTGTCTGCTGGCGCCCTTCAGGGTTTGACGACTGCTGCCTATTGAACTTGACTCTTTATTGCTATTGGGAACTTGCTGAACCACTAGATGTCTCTCAATCTGCTATAGGCCTTTTAAAGGCTTCGGACAGAGTTTAATCCAAGTCCAGACGAAGTCCTAACTCAAGTGCAACTCAAACAGCATCCCTCAGCTATTGGATCTCGACTGGCTACACCCTTGGCCACTTGATTGCATCTCACTGCATCCAGATCAAGCTGCAAACCACTGGCCACCATTCGATCAAAGCCAAGATAGAACCACACCCATCCAATCGCACTCTGGTCCATAAAAAAATCCCATGGATCGTGTGAAATGCATGGGAAAATGTCACTGGTCCACCCCCGTGCATGGACAACATGACAGGTTATGCAAGCCATGCCAGCATGCACCTGCTTGGGCTTGCACCACGCGCGTACTGGCCTGGGCCATGTGCTAATGGCCAGCTTGCACCATGCACCTGGCAACCCACCGACTTGCACCAGCCCGTGGGCCCCTCTAGCAGCCCATGGGCCATGCCACTCACTTTCAGTGCTACCTCGTGCGTACCTCCTTCGTCTAGACTTCAATTAGGGTGTTCTTGGGCTCGTTGGACTTCGTTCATCATCCTGGACCTCGCTGCCGGCTTATTATGGAAGAATTTAAAGCATTTTTCTCAACAAAACCTACACAGCATTTTCAACTCAAAAAATTTAGAAGATAAGTAAGAATAGATATTTCACTTCTACTTGTATCCAATAACTAACCTGGGAAGCTCACATCCATTTGCCTCTCACTACTATAGAAAAGGGCTATGGTAGCACATACTACGATAGTGATTTTTAAAACCACTATAACAAAATCTATGGCAGTGATTAACCGTAACCACTGCCATAGGTCCGACCTATGGCAGCTGTTCTTTGTAACCGCCACGTAGGCTCAACCTATTACAACGGTTAATCATAACCACTGCGATATATTTTTTTCATATTTTTACTCTAAATATTATATAATTTAAAAATTTAATGCCCACCTTCATTGTTCATTATCTAAATAATTATCATTAAAGTATCATCACAAAAGGCCACCTCGATCCGATGGCCCTAGCTTCATTGATAAGAAAAATTTGATTTCAACGATCATGAATGACGATATGATGATCTGATAGATGCAGACCTTCGATCTATCCAAAAATTTGCAATGATGATCTCAGTGATATATGTAGCATACTATCAAAATTTTACTTCAATCGAATATCATTATCATGATTAATTAGCATGGGATGATTTCAATCGTTAAATGAAGAAATAAGTGATCAAAGGACCAGACGGTAGATAATTTTTTAGATAAATGATCTTGGCTACTATTTTTATAATTTTTATGATGGTGATCATAAAATTTAAATTATTTTTATAAGAACCATTCACGTTAAGTAGATCTTGCAAAAGCATGAGCATAATTATCAACGGAGTTTAAGAATGGGTATCAAATGATGTATAGTTTTGGATTGTTCTTAGATATACAATTTAAATTTTATGATTATCATCATAAAAATTATTAAAATAGTAGTCAAAATCATTTATCTAAAAAATTATCACATGGATGGATGCCGTCTGGTCCTTTGATCACTCATTTCTTATTTAATGGCCAAAATAATTCCATGCTAAATTGACCATGTTACCGATATCCAATTGAAGTGAAACTTTGATAGTATGCTACAAACATCACCAAGATCATCATTGTAGATTTTTGAATACATCGAAGGTCTTCATCTATCAGATCATCGCATTGTCATTCATGGTCATCGAAATCAAATTTTTTTGATCGATGAAGCTAGGGCCATCGAATCGAGGCGGTCTTTTGTGACGATACTCTAATGATAATTATTTAAATAATGAACGATGAAGGTGGGCATTAAATTTTTAAATTATATAATATTTAGAGTAAAAATATGAAAAAAAATATATCATAGCGATTATGACTAATCATTACAATAAGTTGAGCCTACGATAGTAGTTACAAAGAACCACTACCATAGTTTAATCTATAGTAGTGGTTAATGAAAACTGCTACCATAGATCTATTCCCACTAACTGAGTTGGCTTGGATCCAAATTGAGTCAGCTCAATTATCAGTTGGGTTGGCTCGACTCCAAATCAGGTTAGCTCACTCAAAAAAATAGAATATTCATTTCTATAGCCTGAGACTTGGGCCAACTCGATTTCAATTTGGATCGGCTCGAATTCTGATACCTATGGTAGCGGTTCCAAAACTGCTAGCATAGGTTAGGTTATTTCTAGCAGCCCTCCCCTAAATTATTTTTTCTCTCTATCGATTGTTCTCTCTCTTTCCCTCCTCTCTACCACCGGTGAGACCTCACCCGTTCCTTTCCTTCCTTGATCGGTGCTACCTCCTATTGGCTCCCTGACTGGTGCCATCTCCACCCATGCCTTACCGCCACCTACCCCTCCTTTTCCTTCCCCTTCTTCCCCAGCCTAGGCCTGCGGCTCATCCATCGAGCTGCCACCTACAACCCAGCCCCCCCCCCCTCCGGCTCCACTCGTAGCCTACCCCCTCGGCCTCCCATCACTGCACCACCCCCCTTCCCCTTCTTCCCTGGCCTAGGCCCGCGGCTCCTCCACTGGGCTGCCACCCACAACCACCCTCCCACCCCCCTCAAGCTCCACCCACAGCCCACCCCCCGGCCTCCTCAATACCACCACCCCCCTTCCCCTTCTTCCCCGACCTAGGCCCATGGCTCCTCCATTAGGCTTCTGCTGTAACCCACACCCCCCCACCCACCCCGCCCCCCTCTCCGACTCCACCCACAGTTCACCCCCCTCCTCCTCCTCGGCCGCCAGCTACGATCACCTCTCTTTTTCTCCCTCTCATCCCTTGACCCGACTGCTGGCCCCGACCCCTCCCAACTCTCTCTCTCTCTCTCCTCTCTTCCCTTGGCTCGAGCCCCCCTCCTCCCCTTCTTCCCTAGTCGGTCCGACGCTGGCTCTGCCACCTCCTCTCTTCTTTTGGCCTGACCCCCCTTCCTGTTATATCTCTCTCTCTCTCTCTTTCCTCTTTCTCTCTCTCTTCTTTTTTTCTCTTTTCTCTCTCTTTCTAACTCTATCTATCTTGATCATTTCATAGATGATCTCTAGCATCATCATCTTTCTCTAGTGCCACTATCGACGAGCTTCGAAGCTCTCTATGTGACCTCTCTCTGTAGCCATAGGTATGATTTTTTTAAAAAAATTATAGTATTATTATAAATATTTATTATAAAAATTATAATTATCCATCAATCGTGGGTCGTGTCGGTGGATAAGAGAAATTCTATCGGTTGGTTCTAGATTGTACTAGTGGGTTTTGGGTCAGGCTATGCCATGTCGGTGGTCGTGGATGGTCTTGGACTGTGTCGTGTTGGCAGCCTTGGACCGTATCATGTTGGCAGCCATGGACGGCCCTTGGGCCATGCCAATCGATAAGAAAATTTCCACCAACAGGTTCTGGACTATGCCGATAGCCGTGGATTGTACCGATGGATAAGAAAACTCTTGTCAACTATTTATATCTTATTATTTTTATTTATTGCATTGCATCATGATAGACCCATCAATTGATTAGTATACATAATCTTTGGTATCCGTATATTTATATGTAATTGTATGGATGAAAGAATTATATACAATGATCAATTGATTATCCAATTTGGATAGTTTGGAAATTATAAATAATTCTATAGATAATTTCAGTAATCAAACGATATGCTAAGGATTTCGAATGAAATTTTGGATAATATTTTTCTTTTGTTCTCCATACACGAAAGAATTAAGAAAAAATGCTGTCAAAATTTATTCGATCCATATTGCATATCATTTGATAACTATAATAAATCTATAGAATTAATGTAATTTTTGAATAGGATAGGACCTATCTTTACCTATTAGTAGGTGATAGGATACATTTATTGCATATTTAAAAATGATATTTAATATGACTTTCACATATGATATTTATTTTAATTCCTATTTATGATGTATTTTTTATTTATAATATATATTTATTTATAATACATTAGTATTTATTATAAGTTGCATGCATGATTTAATTGCAATATCATCAATTTTTATAATGGATAAGGAGTGGATGAAGTTTAGTAGGCTCTCGTTAGAATATAAAGCTGAACTTCAAAAATTTTTTGATTTTGCTATAAAAAAATTTGGTGATCATAGACTTATCCAATGTCATTGTAAAAAGTATATGGGTGGGTTGTGGCTACCTCATTAAGATATAAATGATCACCTCACTATTTATGGTTTTGAATCCAGTTATAAAATTTGTTGGGATCAACATGGTGAGGACAGGCCGCAAAGAGGCAATCAACATGATGGAAGAGTGGAACAAATGATTCATGATATTTTTTTATTTATTGGTCATAATGATGGTGCATCTACATCCATACTTGATCTTATGGTTGGTAGAATGACAAATAGTGAGGATGTGGAGAAGGTTAGCAAGTTGATGGAGGATGCTAATGCTCTGTTGTATCTCGGATGTGAAAAGATGGCAAAGCTTGAGTTCTTAATCCGATTGTATCATGGGAAATACTCTAATGAATTCAGTAATAATAGAGTAAACTGCATACTAGAGCTTTTGGAGGACATTCTTTTGGATGATGCATAAATTTTGAAGAATAATTATGAGGCATCGAAGATTATTGAACAACTAAGCTTTACTTACACCAAGATACATGCATGTCCCAATGATTTCATGCTCTATTGAAAGGGGGATGTCAACCAAAATGAGTGCACGAGGTATGGTGTATCAAGATAAAAATAGAATAAAGATGGCACATCGACTCATGTACCTCAAAAGTTGATATGGCACTTTTCTTTGATTTTGAGACTATAAAAGTTGTTTATGTCGACAAAGACATCGAAGGACATGAGAGGGCATAAAGAGGACTGAGCAAAAGATGATGCATTGAGGCATCCAGCCAATGGAGAGGCATGGCAAAAGTTTAATGAATTACATTCCGACTTTGCATGTGAGATGTGTAATGTGAGGTTGGGCTTGTTGTGCAACGGTTTCAATCCATTCAAGCATATGAATACCATCCATAGTGTATGACCAGTATTTATTCATGTTTACTACCTTTCACCATGGATGTGTATGAAAAATTCTTTTCTTTCATGATAGTGCTCATCCCTAGATCGATGGAGGTAGGTAATGACATTGATGTCTATTTGCAGCCTCTTATTACCGAGCTGAAATAGTTATGGAGCATTCAAGATATTTCAACTTTTGATGCTTTGCTGAATAAGTCATTCTCCATGCGTGCAGTGCTTTTATGGATAATAAATGACTTTCCAGCCTATGCCTTAATGTCGGGTTGGAGCACGAAAGGTGAGCTAGCATGCCCAATTTGTAGAAAGAACATCCAATCTAGAAGGTTGATACATCAAAGGAGCTTTAGCTATATAGGGCATCGATGTTTTCTCCATCGAAACCATCCACATAGAAGGGATGCACGCTCCTTCGATAGCACTATTGAAGAAGGTGAGGCATCTAGTCGAATATCTGAGAGTGATGTACTGAGAGAGTTGGATGGTCTCAGTGTTGAATTTGGAAAAGGTGATCCAGTTGGTAGTAAGAAGAGGAAGCATCGATCAAAGAAAGATGACACATACTTTAATTGAAGGAAAAAGAGCACCTTCTTTGACTTGCCATATTAGGAGACAAACTTATTGTGCCATTGCTTAAATGTAATGAATATTGAAAAGAAGGTGTGCGAGCTCGTATTGGCAACAATCTTGAATATCAAAGATAAAACCAAGGGTGACTTGAATTTTTTATTTGACTTGAAAGAATAGGATATTAGAAGATCACTCCATCCGAAGCCAGCAGGGGAAGAACAGTGGAGGCTCCCTCATGCACACTATATTATGAATGCCTTTGAACGGTCCACATTTCTTCATGTATTGAGGAACATAAAGGCCCCAGATGGATACTTAAGCAGCATATCAAAGCATATGAATAGTAAGGATGTCAAACTTGGGGGATTGAAGACTCATGATTATCGTATGCTGATGTAGGAATTGATCCTAATAGCTATTCACCATGTGTTGCCAAAAAATATCAGAGTGGCTGTTATTCATCTTTACAACTTTTACAGAGATATTTGTATAAAGAGGTTGCTTAAGAAAGATGTGAAGAAAATGAAGGCAAGGATAGTGACTATATTATGTAATCTGGAGAAGATATTTTCGCCATCATTTTTCATAGTTATGATGCATCTCATTGTGCACCTTGCGGGGGAAGTTGTACTTAGAAGTCCAGTGTTCTATCAATGGATGTATCCTACTAAGAGGAATATTCAAACTTCGAAATCTTATGTAAGAAATATGAATCACCCGAAGGGATCTATAGCAGAAGATTATTTGGATCAAGAGTGTATAGATTTTTGTACCATATACTTAAACAAGCTCAAGACACGTCGTAATCGATCAATGAGGAATCAAGATGATCAGTATGAGCCAATTGAGCCTGCATTTGAGTTCATTCCATAGCCAAGTAGACTTTCCACTTCATACCATCTCATTAATTTGAGCATTAAGGAAAGAGATAAAGCACACCGCTATGTGCTCTTCAACTATGATGTCATTGAGCCATACATAAGGTGAGTCACTCAGTCTTATTTATTTCATAATAATTAGAAGAAAATATCCAATTATACCTAAATTTGTTCTTTATACTTCAGCAAACATGAGGTCATAAGAATAAAATACGGTGCTCTAAGTATGTAGGAGAAAGAGAAAATACATAGCAATGAATTTTCTGAATAGTTCAGAGATCATGTAAGAAATTATATATTCTTGCCTTGTGCAACTTATTTGAACATTTTTACTAATTAGAGATCATCTTTTTAATTAGGTGTGGAGATTACCATTCGATGATGTGAGCCCTGAAGTGCATGCTCTTTCAATGAGTCCTAATTATACCGTGCGTGAGTATAAACAACTCGTCATTAATGGCTATAGATTTAATATTTACAGCAAGTTTGTAAATATGGCAACACAAAATAGTGACATGATATTGAGCATCACCATGGGGTTTTATGCTAGCTCGATGGATTCATAGCCTCGTATGGAGGATTTGAACTATTATGGCATGGTGGAGAAGATAGTCATCTTGGACTATTATTCTAAAAGGAGGATTGCATTGATGAACTACGATTGGTTTGATACATTATCATAGTCAGGGATGAAGACTAATAAGTGTGGTTTTATTCTCTTTAACATGCAATGCCATCTCTACATTGAAGAACCGTATATACTTGCCTCCCAAGCTAGTCAAGCCTTCGACGTTAGTGATCCCTTAAAGCCTCATGGGGTGTTGTTGTGAGGATGGTGTCTAGACATATTTTTGATGATACTAAAGTTGATGACAATGTTGTGAGGATGGTGTCTAGACATATTTTTGATGATACTAAAGTTGATGACAATGTTGGACCATGCATGCAAAGTATTTCTCTAGGATAAAACTTACCTAGTACTGTCGGGGTCCCAGATATTTTGGTTAGGAGCAATGGTGATGTCCATATTATAGATGCCACTAGGCAAGATGTTACAACCTAAATCAAGGTCATAACCGATGTATAGGACGGACTAGCCAACCTAGCAAGCCTAACGAAGATATCAAAGGGGGTAAATCAGATATATAATTCTATCAAAACTTTGATAGAGTTTTTCTTAAAAGTTGAACATTTTTCAAGTATAATTTTTTGCTCCAAATTTTAAAGAATAATCCTCTAAATAATGATTAATGAATAGACCAAGTATAACCCTTTTCCAGCTGACCGAGCCTGCTCAAATCTAAATTGGGCTAGCTCAAATGCCAGTCGGGTCAACTTGATGCCAAATCGAGCTGGCTCTCTTAAAAAATAAAAAATTCTATAGTCTGAGACTCAGGCCGGCTTGATTTTAATTTGGGTCAACTCGAATTCCAAAATTTTAGAAATTTTACTCTTCAAACTTTGTTCACAGCTTTACTCAAATCTTAGCTTATTTATATATTTTTTTAAAGTTAATATCTCCATTAACTTTAAAACATAAATGTAAATAAGGATCACCCCCCTACTTGGAATCAATAAAAATATCAAAAAAATCAAAATCCTTAAGAATAAGAACTAAAATTTGGATTCTAGTTTAAATTATCCAAATTCGAAACTTTTAAAATTTTCTTGCTTTAGAACAAATTGGTTAAAGGATCTCTAAAATTTGTTAAAAATTACTTGTTGACTCACCAACATCTAGAGATCAATTACTGAAACCTTTTATTCCAAGAAAATGCATATTTTATATAGCCCTTCTTATAAGTGCTAGTTTCCAGACTTAGAAAATTTTCAGAACTCAAAATAATAGATAGTCATAATTTATACTCAAGTGGCTTCAATAAATTTTGGTAAAGTAAGTTTAATTCAAAGTAGTTTATAACTAAGATTTAGTTGCCTACAAGGTCAATCCTAGAAACTTAAGCTAACACCAAAGAAATAATATATAATCCAAAAATTCTATATAAGGCCGAGGTATTATAGATGACTTCAACATTCTAGCATAAATATTAGAGTCTATTTATTGATGCTATATTAATATTATTGTTCAATATGTTATATTGGTTAATGTTCGTTAATGTTGCAGGTCATGATAGCACCGAAATGCTATCTATTTTTCACCCCCACCTCTCAGCAGGTTACATGGAGCTTGGCATCTGAGGAGCAGTTGGAGCATACTCCATCTACCTCTGTATCAGCTACTCAAGAACCATCAACATCTACTCCACCATCAGCATCTACTCCATCGACATCTGAGCCTCTACCATCAGCCATATCTTCGACACATGCTCCGACACCGGCATCTGAGTGCATATTTTTATTATATTATTTATTTATTTATTTTTATATAGTATTTATATATTTATATATTTGTATAACATATTTTTATTATGGCGCATCATCCAATAGGATATTTCACGATTCAACATGCATGCCACATATGTGAAACCGCCAGCATCAGGTGATGGTACAGTATGATGCGGAGGGGAGGCCAGTAGGGGAGACCGCATGGGAGATGCATTCATTTTTTAGAGTGCTTATGAGATGGTCGGACATCATTTTGGTATTGCCCATAGACTAGCAATTGATGGATGCTGGTGTCAGGGATCGAGTGTGGGAGGAGATATGGGTAAGTATATCTTAATTATATATGTATTTGATATATTTACACTTTGTTTGATTAGAATAATTTGGTTACTGATTTTTGATAACTTTATGCAGAGGAGGTATGACTTCTCAGATCATGAGAGGTCTTAAGATGCCCGACTAAAGAAGATTGAAGAGTTGTACCATATCTATAAGGTCAAGCTCCATAGAGAATGGCTCGAGCACCGACGAAATACTCTAGAAGAGCTTATTTCTTGGATACAGGACTGTCCCCCGAGTCAGTGGGAGGAGATGGTTAGACATTAAAGGAGCCAAGAGTTCGAGATAAAATTTCTAATTTTTAAATTTTTTAATATGCTTAAAATTATATTTAAATATTTTTTAAAAATTTATTATTTATTTGAATACTTGTTAGGCTACCTCCCATCAGAATTGAAAGAATCGGGCAGCCCAGGAGTATCGCACACTCTAGGCCGTGAGTCTATAATCAGTCGTATTCATAGAGAGATAATAAATTTTGAATCTTACTAAATAAATTAAATTAATATTTTTTTTATGTTTCTAATAAACTGATCCATTGTTATAGCTAATAAGAGATGGAGTGATGCCTAGCCATAGCGAGATCTTCCGATCCAGCCATACGAACAAGAAGGGCAGACCAATGAATACCACGATCAGAAGAATTTTTGTAAGTAATAAAATATTAGTATATATTATCAGTATTATAGAATTTTTTATAAAATTTTATTTGAATTTATAATTATAGGAATAGTTAGATATGCTCACAAGCGAGGGCCCAGACAGCTCTGGCCCCTATGACCATCTATCTTAGGTCTTAGGACCTGAGCACTCTGAGAGGATCCGATGCAAGCCCAAACATACGCTGACGAGCTACTAGTCTGAGGTGAGCATCTCTTTATATGCTTCTAGTGTCGTCAATCGGGAGCAACTTGAGAAGGCATTAGTGCAGGCAGCTCAGGCTATAGTGCGAATAGATTAGGCTACGACATGGGCTACTCATGCTGAGCAGCGCACATCTCATCTAGAGGGCATCTCGAGCACCATGGTGATGAGGCTTAGCACATATTTTAGAGCAAACTTCGTAAGCCTTAGGGACATGTTGGCCGACTTCTAGCTCCAGCACCTCTAGCTCTAGCTCCTCCAGCTTCGGCTCCAGCTCTAGCTCCTCCAACTCATGCTCCATCTTCCAATGACGATGATGATGTAGATTTAGAAAACTTCTAATATATTTTTTTATAAAAAATATTATAATAAATTTTATTCAATAATAAAATTTAAGCATTTCAAAAATATTCTTATATCTATAATATTTTATTATATTTTTTATGCTGTTATATATATTTCTATATTTATCAAGTAAAATATATAAAAATTTAAAAATTTTATATTTTTTATTATTCAAAAGCTACGATAGTAGTTGCAAAACCACTGCTGTAGGCGTGCCAAGCGAGGCAACAAGTTACGTGTCAATCGCTATCATTAACCTATGGCAACAGTTACGAAACTGCTGCATTAGATCTATGGCAGCGATTATTTCACTGCATTAGATCTGTGATAGCGGTTCTGTAATCGCTGCCATAGGTCGAGATATGGCAATGGTTCCATAATTGCAGCCATAAGTTGAGCTATGGCAGTGGTTCCATAACCGCTACTATAGTTTGAGCTATGACAGAATTTCGTAATCGCTGCCATAGCTCGACCTATGCCAGCGGTTATAGAATTATTGCCATAGGCTATGTATGGCAGCGATTCCCATAATCACTGCAATAATCACCGCCATAGACCTATGGCGATGGTCACAGTGGCAACAATTAGCTAACTGCTACCATAGCCTAAGATAGCGATTTTTTAGGCTATGATAGCGGTTATAAACTATTGTCATAGCCTTGTTCTATAGTAGTATTTCATATGTACATAAGGTATATCTTGGCAGTTTTTCTTGGATGTAATTGTCACATGTTGATGACTACTCCAAAAATCATTCTATGTCGTGAGAATCATTAGGTGGTAAACTTGTGAGATCAATTTTAACTGCACTCATAAGAATCGATTGAATAGCTATAGCTGTTGTCTGTTGATTAATTTAACCCACAATCCAACTCAGACCCGATCGGGATCTAAATTGAATCCATATTTTATGGATTAGCGCCAGATTATACATGGACCCAATGCAACCCGAATGACCCATTGGATTAACAAATTTGATCATGGACATGATCCAACCCAACCCTATCCTTTATTGGGTTGGGTCTAGGTCCAATATCAAGACCCGATCAATGAACTGGGTCAGATTGGGGTCACTCATGATCTAGTCCAATTCGACCCATTTGTACCCTGAGCTATATGTTTGAATTGATGCACCTTATAAGTTTATTTTTCAATATATTAATATTGCTTGATTTATATAGCCAAATGGTACATTGCTTACTAGGTTGTCTGTTGAAAAAAATCCTTGCCACTTAATGATTGTGAAAATAACAATAAGGATCTGAGGAAAGAGAAGGCTATTCTATAAAATCCTAGAAAACCCTAGGGCATGGAGAAGAGAGAGAGAATGAGAGAGGAAGAGAAAGATATTTAGGGAGGAAAGGGCTTGTATTGATTTCCACTCTAATTAGAAACCACAATACATAGTATATATATATACCCGGTCAGTATAACCCAACCCAAAAAACTCTCCTAGCTAACCTAATGTGATGCACTCCTCGAGCTCATGTACACCCATGTCTCCCATGCACACATCCATTTGACTAATCCCAATCCAATCCATAGGTTAGCCCCTTAGGACCTCACAAAATAAACACCTAAGTCCCTAGGATTAAACTCAATCCTAGGCCAGAATAGAAACCATGTACTGCTTTGTTTGCCATTTGAGCCAGCTCGACTGTGATGTCTCTTGTGAGAGCCTGAATCACCACTCTCTACTCTGCTACTCGAGTTGACTCTATTAGGATTTGAGCCAGCTCAACAGACAAGACTATCATCTATTCTTCAACTCTTGCTGGCTCTCTCAAAAATCGAACTAGTTCTTCTAGCATGCCAGCCTAATATGTCTTTTGACCTTCTGCTAGAGCTGGCTCTGATAGGAACTGAGCAAGCTCGATTGAAGCATTAGCTGAAGCTCTTCAATGGTTGGTTTGATTCACTCCTTGGTCTCTCTCCACTTGCTTCTAAGGCTTGAGAGAATCATACTTGACCTCACAATCTCCATCTTGGTGCTTCCAAGTTCTTATGAACTCGTTTCTATCCATCAACCCCATCAGAACCATATAGTCATGAAAGCTATTATGTGGAAGTATCTTATGAGCACATCAGCTAGATTTTCTTTGGTATGAACTTTCACCAACTCCACCTCACCATCCTCCACTAGCTCTCTGATCAGTGGTATTTGATATCTATATGATTGGTCCTTGCATGATAAATAAAATTCTATGTGAGCAACAAAATACTCTGATTGTCACAATGCATCTTGACTGCATCCTATGGAAATCCCATCTCTAACTCTAAGCTCTTTAGCCATAAAGCTTCCTTCATTACCTTTGTGATGCCAATGTACTCCGCTTCGATACTAAATAAGGCCATAATTAGCTATAAGCAAGATCTCCAAGAGACTAGACTACCATACATACTGAATACAAAATCTATCATCGAACGTCAAGTGTCCACATCTACACCAAAATCTACATCTACAAACTCTTCTAATAGCCCTCAAGCCTCCTTGAACATGTTAGGATGTTCCTTAGTACCTTCCCACTGACCATAGCAAATGCCAATCCTAATTGAACCTGCCAAGTATCTAAAGATATCCTTCAATGCTCTTTAGTGCTCTTTGCTAGGGTAAGCCATAAACCTGCTCACCTGACACACTACATGGGTTAAATCCGGCCTACAACACATCATGGAGTACATAATACTTTCCACACTAGAAGTATATGGAACCTTTTCCATCTCCTGAACCTCAATCTCAGCCTGTGGTGACATGGTCTTAGAGAGTCTGACATGCCTGGCAAGTTGCAGCTCTGTCGGTTTGGCCTCCTTCATTCCAAACCTCTCTAGGATCTTCTATATATATCCTTCCTGAGATAGATACAGCAGTCCCTTGGTTCTATCTCTGATAATCTCCATACCTAGGATCTTCTTTGCAGGCTTCAAGTCCTTCATCTCAAACTCCTGAGACAAAGCTTCTTTCAACTCCTGCACTACATCCTTATTTTTGCATGCTATTAGCATATCATCTATATACAAGAGTAAGTATAACCAAGATCCATCCTCCAAAGATCTTACATATACACACGGGTCATGATCACACCTAGCAAGGCCAATACTTCTCACATATATATCAAACCACTTATCCCACTATCTAGGGGACTGCTTCAACCCGTACAAAAATTTTTTTAGTAAACAAACCTCTCCTTCTGACCCAGGCTGAAAGGAATATGCCCTCAAGCCAATCAAAATTTATATTTTGATGGGCTATTGTTTTATCTTCCGAACTTATGTAATGATATTTTCAAATAAATAAAGATATTTATTTCATCATATGCTGCATCTTAATTATTTATTTAAGATTATGATTAATTTCATATATTAAGGCTATAATTTTTGGATTATGATGAGATCATACTAGTAAGACATAAAATCTTAAAATCTTAATTTAAATATTTTTGATCAATGGAACATTGAGTTGGGGATCAATGTTTTTGGTAAGACTGGCACATCATATGTATGCTTGCTGGAGAGGATGATTGATCTCACTATCACTTGTGTATAATACTAATATAAGAATGTAGGTGCTCATTAGAGAATGAGTTCACTGAACTGATCCAGCTTGAGAACATCTAATGGAGTCTTATCTATATGTCAATAGATGGTTCTCATAGTGGGAGTTGTGCATGTAATTCTTTGACTTGAGACTACCATAGAACCTTATATGCATGAATCCGTATTTTGGTTTATACTCATTCATGACTTAGTCATGTACGAGGTGATCTGGATATGGTGGATTGTATATGACAGTTATGAGTAGGTCAATAAGGAATCGATCACTTGTAGTAAGAGGAGGTCGCATCCTACTTGCTTCAATCGAATGATGATTCAGGAAGACTTTGATCAAACCATGATAAAAATTAAAAATAATTTTTAATATTTTATTAATCAAATCATCATCATATGATTGAAAGAAAAATAAATTTGACATGATTTCATATCTGTAGTCATATTTGGGATGCAGGGTGATTGAAGGATCCTGTTGCACGATAGCTTTTCACTAAAAGATATTTTTAATATTTTTTTTTAAATTTTATATCTTTTAGATAGACATGATACATTGCTAAACGTCAATCTTGTCTTGTGGATTTGATTGAATTAAAAAATTTAATTTAATTATTAATTAAAAAGAGTTCTAATTGATCAAATCGGGTTGGCAAGTTTTGACCTAAATCGGTTTGATTAAGTTCTAACCAAATTAGGTCAAATTGTATCTGGATCCACTATTGGCTAGATATGGAACCTAATGGATCATACACAAAAAAAATTGATCAAGGGTCTAATTGGATTAGATCATGTTTGCAGGTTGAATATGCTAGCATATATTGCAAACCATAGCATCTAGATTCGAATCAGATTCGAATTAGGTTCCAATTTGGGCTAATTAAATTCAATTTGAGTCAAATCATATTTAGATAATTGATTGGGTTGGCCCATGGCTTGCTGGCCAAGGGATTGATGTCATAAATAAGCAACCCATGCGCCAGAGACTCTTTTACTTTGGCACGTGGGATTTGGTCCATGCGTTATGGACATGTGGCGCATGGATATGTTTTGATGCCAAAGTCTTTCTTAGTTTTTCACATAAATTTTGTTACATGATTTCAGATGAAGAGATAGCATAGAAGAGTCCTTCTTCTAGTTATTCTCTTTGTTGGTTATTTGAAATTTGGATAAAGATCAACTCTTTGTTGCCCCCTTGGTTGTAGGCGCCTCTTGGACCAAGTCAAACACCTTGAAGCTTTGACTTTTTCACGTCCAAGTTTTCCATGCCATCTTTTGATTTGGCACCATTCTTTTAGACCTTTGGATTAGCATTTGATGCTGATCAATGATAGAAATTAATGGCGTCAATATGAAAGTGTTGCGACTCTTCGGAAGAAAGTTACGTAGAATTTTATGAAGAGTCCTTCTGCTTTAAGGCACCTCTTCATATTAATTCCACGTGGTATTTTCTTTTGATGGGGCATGAGATTTTTGAGTGGGCATAAGATAAGAATAAGGAATGGGCATGAGAAATTTTTGGAGGCACCCCTACATACATTATAAATAGGGGTGCGCTCCGAAAGTCCATAGAATTGAGAACTTTTCTTTCTTTCTTACCATTCTTCCTAGTTGTCTAATTTCTTTCTTCCTTCCCTTGTTAAGACAAATCCTAATTAAGGACTAAAGGTCTGCTTTAGGATAAGGGCTTAGAAAGATCATAAAGAAAGACAAGGAGAAAAGAAAGATAAGAAAGGGTAGGTAAGAAGAGTGACAACAAAGGCTAGGGACGGTTCTGCCCAAATAATTAAAATTCTTATCATAAAAATTTTAATTAAAATAATCAAAGATGCTGGTATCTTGATCAAGTTCTCATGTGGATCAACATTGGAGGATGAATACGTGGGCACTTGGTGGAACCCCTGATGGACTGCTGCTAGTGATCAAGGTCATGTTAGAGTTTAGCAATCAGAGGTATGTTCCAATACCTTAATTTATGTTATAAATGCATATTATATGATTTAAATTCTAATAAGATGGTCCTAGATTTTGATTTTGGTTATATGATTTCATTATTTTATTTTGAAATCCATGCTTCTATCCTGTACACCAAACCCTACAGTGGTATCAGAGTAAATCTTATTAGACTAAATCATACGTTATTATGTTTATGCTTTAATGACAAAATTGATAATATGATATGATCATATTTATAATTTTAACATATTTTTAATATGATGTGATCATATTTAATTATTCATAATTAGATTATAATGTATATCATTATGTAAGGTTGCCCTGGCATAGTGACAAATGTTCACTGTGTGATGATGGTTGTCCTAGAGTGATGATACATGCTGATATGACTGATATGATTAATTCATATATGTTATATGTTTTGAATTAGAATGTGCATAGAGACCAATTAAAGCTCTTTAAAAAATTATATTAAGTTGTAGTGTAATTAACCGATAGTAGAACCAATCTGGATGTCAAATTGATCGATCGATGTCTAGAAAAGTGGTTCATGATTGGTAAAGAGAATGTGATTTCTAATTGGTTCCATTATTTGACCTGACCAATTCATTGGTGTCTAAGAAAAGCAACAGGGGACCCCCACCTCTCTCCCACTTACTTGGCTGATTTGATTGATTTAATTCTAGATTGGGTGCTTAGGCATTCTTATTAGAATTTGGCTCCAATATGCAATCGAGTCAGCTTGGATATGCAGCCGAGCTGGCTCAAGATGAGATCGAGTCGGCTCGAGGTAGATTCTAGTCAGCTCTCTCAAGCGGATAGAAAGTAGTTCTCGGGCCAGATGCTATCAAGCTGGCTTGATTGTGGATCAAGCTGACTCGATGGGTGGATTCTTTTGATTCACTACATTAAGGCCTTCCTTCATGCTAGTTCATTATTATGTCATAAACCATATTAGGTTTGTTGTGCAACCACAAGATCGATTATGGGGACTGATATAATATTGATCTAGTGTATAATGATGCTTATGGCATTTTGGATATACTGCTTTGTTGTGTAACCACAAGGGCAGTTATATTTCATTATGACTGTATAGAAATGAAGGGTCCTAGTTAACTAAAATATTATAGTTTGTTGTGCTAACACAAGGCTATTAATGTTTTGAAGGCCAAGAATATATTGAGAATTGCATGAGATGTAATTGGAAAGAGTTTCCTACCTTTAAACTTATAAAAGATTTGTTGTGCAACTACAAGACCTTCTATAAGGAATTAGGATCTCAATCCCACTAAGAAAAATGATTAGGTTTTCTTGATTATCATATTTGAAGGTTATGATATTTGATAAAATAGTAGAAGACATAATTAAATTAAAGTTTTAATTTAATTATGTACATCATCATGAGTTGTTTGCTTATGTAATGTTCTTTATTATATAGAATAAATAGCTTCTTCACTTTCACTACGTCCAATTTTGGATTCAAATAAGTTGACCAGTCCTAACTATGTGGATTGACTGAGAAACCTAAAAATAGTACTCAGTCAAAAAAAACTCTCCTATATTCTTGATGCCCCTGATCTTCAGCCATTAGGGGAAGATGCTACAGAGAAAGAAAAGTCCACATACAAGATGTGGCAAAATAATTGTCTAACTATAAAGTGCATCATACTTGCCTCCATGAGTAACGAGTTATAGAGGCAGCATGATGGCATGGACACTCAATCCATATTGCTTAATCTAAAAGAGCTTTATGGAAAATAGAGTAGAACTGCTAGATATGAGATATCTAAGTAGTTATTCCATATCAGGATGGTAGAGGATTCATCAGTGCAAGACCATGTATTGATGATAATTGACCAAATCACTCGATTAAGCTAATTAGATTTTGTCATGGATGGAGAGTTGAGTTAGGATCTAATCGCATAATCACTCTCAGAATCATTTTCTCAATTTATTATGAACTATCAAATGAACAAACTGAATACTTTTTTGCCTGAGTTGTTAAATATGCTCAAAACAGTAGAGAGCCATATCAAGAAGGATAAGGCTCCTCTTCTTCGTGTAGATGGGATCTCTAAGAAAAAGGCAGGCAAAAAGGGTTCTAAGAGGAGGTTGAATCCTAAAAATGGTATAAATAAGAAAAAGAAGGAAAAGAAAGCCTCTAGATAGATGACCTATTTTCACTATAGTAAAACAAGTCATTGGAAAAGAAATTACAAGACTTACCTTGCAACTATGAAGATTGATGCAAATAATGCACCAAAAAGTATGTATAAGATACGTACAATATTGTCATTGAATTCTTTCATTTCAAACTATTAGGTATTAGATACTGGTTATGGTTTTCATTTCTACAAATCTTTGCAGAGGTTGCAGAAAATTAGGAGTTTGAAGATGGGTGACTTCGAACTCTATGGCGCCGGAGGAGAGTCCATCCAAGCGGAAGCTATAGGGATAAATATTTTAAAGTTACCTTCTGGGAAGATCTTAGAGCTGATAAATTATTATTACATGCCTAAGATCACTAGAAATATTGTATCTATACCCTTATTATTGAAACAAGAATATAATCTTGATGTAATGAGCAATGGTTGTTCAATCAAATATTCTAATGAAATTATATGCAATGGCATTTTTAATAATGGTTTGTTGACTCTATATTTGAATGACAATGTTTTTCATGTTGATAAAAATAGAAAGCATAAAAGAAAGAACATAAATAATACTTTACTTTGACATTATCGACTTGGTCATATTAGTGAGACCAGGATTAACAAGTTACACAAAGAAAAGTTCTTTGATCCTTATGAATTTGAATCATTAGAAACTTGTGAATCTTGTCTCATGGGTAAAATGACCAAGACTTCATTTAATGGACTTGGAGAATGGACAAGTGAGTTATTAGGACTAGTACATACAGATATATGTGGTTCTATGACAACTCAAGCTAGAGGAGGATACTCTTATTTTATAATATTTACTGATAATTTATCTAGATTTGGATATGTATATCTTATGAAACATAAATTCGAAGCTTTTGATAAATTCAAAGAGTATCAAAGTATGGTCAAGAAACAAGCCAAAAAGAATATAAAAATCCTTCGATCTGATCGAAGAGGAGAACACTTATCCAGTGAGTTTCTAGACTATCTTAAAGGAAAAGAAATTCTCTCTGAATGGACTCCTCCTTATACACCACTGTTAAATGGTATAGTTGAAAGGAAGAATCGTACCTTATTAGATATGGTACGATCCATGATGTGCTTCATAGAGTTACCTATTTTCTTGTAGGGTCATGCCCTAGAGACCGTAGTATATATCTTGAATAGAGTACCTTCTAAGTCTGTATCTAGCACTCTATATAAGATATGGAGAGGTAAGAAATCGAATCTTAAGTATCTTAAGATATGGGATTGTCCAGCATATGTCAAAAAAAATTTTGGACATAAGCTAGATGCTAGAGTAGATAAATGTCTATTTGTAGGATATTCTATAGATAGTATGGGATATCTATTCCACCATCCTACTGAACAAAGGGTATTTGTAAGTAGGCATGCCACTTTCATGGAGAAAGAGTTTATCCTAGAAAGAGGCAATGGAAGAAATATTGAACTTAGTGAAGTTCAAGAAAAACAAATAGATATTTCTCAAGTAAATAAACACATAAATAAGGAAGAACCAGAACACACAACTCCAATCCATAGGTCTGATAGAGTGCGACATGCATCTATGAGGTATGGGTTCATTATTAAGAATAATGAAGCCCAAGTCATTGAGAATGATAAACCTCTGACTTATATGGAAGCTGTCATGAGTAGAAACTCAGATAAATGGCTGGCTACCATGCAATCCGAGATGGATTCTATGTACACAAACAAAGTATAGACTTTCGTGGATGCACCAGAGGGTGTGAATCCTATTGGGTGCAAATGGATCTATAAGAAAAAATTGGAGTGGATGGCTAAGTTGAAACCTATAAAGCTAGATTAGTGGCTAAGGATTTCAGGCAAAAACAAGGTGTAGATTATGATGAAACATTCTCACCTATTGCCATGCTCAAATCAATTCAGATTATGCTTGCCATAACAGTATACTATGATTATGAAATATGGCAAATGGATGTGAAGACTGCTTTTCTTAATGGTTTCCTTGAGGAGGAGGTCTATATGTCACAGCCAAAGGGTTTTATCTTAAATAAGAGACCAAATCATGTATGCAAGCTTAAGAGATCCATTTACATATTAAAGCAAGCTTTAAGGAATTGGAACATCTGCTTTGATGTTACAGTCAAAGAGTTTGGCTTTATCAAGAATGTGGATGAACTATGTGTATACAAGAAGACTAGTGAGAGTATCATAATTTTCTTGATTCTGTATGTAGATAACATACTCCTCATTGTGAATGATATCCCAATATTGCAATCGATCAAGTTATGGCTATCAAATAAGTTTTTCATGAAAGACTTGGGAGAAGCATCCTATATACTTGGAATAAAGATCTATAGAGATAGATCTAAGAGGATGCTAGGCTTGTCCTAGTCTAGGTACATTTACTTAATACTGAAAAGGTTTAGTATGAATGGGAGTAAAAGAGGTTACTTACCCATGAGTCAAGGCATACATCTCTCTAAGAAGATGTCTCCTAAGACACCTGAACAGAGAAATAGAATGAGTTCTATTCTTTATGCTTTGATTGTAGGATCAATAATGTATGTCATGTTATGTATCAAGCCTGATGTTGCTTATGCTTTAGGCATAACCAATAGATTTTAGGCTAATCCAGGAGAGGATCATTAGAAAACTATAAAAAATATTCTAAAGTACTTGAGAAGGACTAAGAATATTTTTCTAGTATATGGTGGATTTGATCTCAAACTAGAAGGATATTCTGATGCTAGTTTTCAATCAGACCCAGATGATAGCAAATCCATTTCAGGATAAGTCTTTACTTTGAATGGTAGAGCAGTGAGTTGGAAGAGTACCAAGCAGCCGACTATAGCTGACTCAACCACTGAGGTAGAATACATAGCTGTAAGTGAAGCCACCAAGGAAGCTATCTAGATGAAAAAGTTTATCACTGAATTAGTTATTATTCTTGAAATTAAGAATCCAGTACTACTTTACTATGATAATACTGGAGTAGTTGCTTAAGCAAAGGAACCAAGGTCTCATCATAAGTCCAAGCACATTCTGAGATGCTTCCATCGTGTTTGTGAAATAATCGAGAGACAAGATGTTGTCATTGAACGAGTAGATACAAAGAACAATATAGCAGACCCATTTACTAAGACTCTACCACAGCAGCAGTTCGATCGACACCTTGACAATATGGGACTAAAATATAAGGGCGATTGACTTTAGTGCAAGTTGGAGATTGAAAGAAATATGCCCTCAAGCCAATCAAAATTTATATTTTGATGGGCTATTCTTTTATCTTCCAAACTCATGTAATGACATTTTCAAATAAATAAAGACATTTATTTCATCGTATGCTGTATCTTAATTATTTATTTAAGATTATGATGAACTTTATATATTAGGGATATGGTTTTAGGATTATGATTAGATCATACCAGTGAGATCTAAAATCTTAAAATTCTAATTTAAATATTCCTGATTGATGGAACATTGAGTTGGAGATTAATATTTTTGGGAAGACTGGCACATCCTATGTATGCTTGTTGGAGAGGGTGATTGATCTCACCATCACTTATGTATGATACTAATACAAGGATGTAGGTGCTCATTAGAGAATAAGTTCACTGAATTGATCTAACTTGAGAACATTTAATGGAGTCTTATCTACATGTCAATAGATGGTTCTCATAGTGGGAGTTGTGCATGTAATCCCTTGACCTAAGACTACCCTAAAACCTTATACGCATGAATCCATATTTTGGTTCATACTCATTCATGACTTAGTCATGTACGGGGTGATTTGAATATGGTGGATTGCATATAGAGATTATGAGTAGGTCAACAAGGAATCGATCACTCCTAGTATGAGGAGATCGCATCCAACTTGCTTCATTCAGATGATGATTTAGGAAGACTTTAATCAAAGCATGATGAAAATTAGAAATGATTTCTAATATTTCATTAATCAAATCATCATCATATAATAGAAAGAAAAATAAATATGAAAATGAATTTGACATGATTCCATATCCATAGTCATATTCGAGATGTAGGGTGATTGAAGGATCCTGTTGCATAGTAATTTTCCACTAAAGGATATTTTTAGTATTTTTATAAAAATTTCATATCTTTTGGATACATGATACATTACTAGACGTCAATATTATCTTGTGGGTTTGATTAAATTAAAGAATTTAATTTGATTGTTAATTAGAAAGAGTTCTAATTGATCAAATTGGGTTAGCAAGTTTTGATCTAAATCGGTTTGGTTATGTTCTAACCAAAATTAGATCAAATTACACCTAAATCTACTACTGGCTAGATATGAAATCCAATGAATCACATACAAAGAAAATTGATCAAGGGTCTAATTGAATTAGATCATGTTTGCAGGTTGAATATGCTAGCACATATTGTAAACCATAGCACCTAAATTCAAATTGGGTTCCAATTTGGGCTAATTAAATCCAATTTGAGTCAAATCAAATTTGACTAATTGATTGGATTGATGCTTGACTTGCTGACCATGGGATTAGGTGTCATAAGGACATGTGGTGCATGGATATGTTTTGATGCCAAAGTTGTTCTAATTTTTTTATGTAAATTTTGTTATATGATTTTAGATGAAGAGAGGGCACAGAAGAGTCCTTCTGCTAGTTATTCTCTTTGTTGGTTATCTAAAATTTGGATAAAGATCAACTCTTTGCCGCCCCCTTGGTTGTTGGCACCTCTTGGACCAAGTCAAACACCTTGAAGCTTTGACTTTTTTATGTCCAAGTTTCTTATGCCATCTTTTGATTTGGTGCCATTCTTTTAGACTTTTGGATCAGCAATTGATGCTGATCATTGGTAGAAATTAATGGCGCCAATATGAAAGTGTCGTGACTCTTCGAAAGAAAGTTACATAAAATTTTATGAAGAGTCCTGCTTTAAGGCACCTCTTCATATTAATTCCACATGGTGTTTTCTTCTGATGGGGCATGAGATTTTTGAGTGGGTGTGAGATGAGAATAAAGAATGGGCATGAGAAATTTTTGGAGGCACCCCTATGTATATTATAAATAGGGATGCGCTCCAAGAGTCCTTGGAATCGAGAACTCTTTTTTCTTTATTACCATTCTCTCTAGTTATCCAATTTCTTTCTTCCTTCCCTTGTTAAGACAAATCCTAATTAAGAATAGAAGATCTGCTTTAGGACAAGGGTTTAGGAAGATTGTAAAGGAAGACAAGTAGATAAGAAATATAAGAAAGGATAGGAAAGAAGGGTGACAACAAAGGCTAGAAAAGGTTCTGCCCAAATAATTAATGTTCTTATCATAAGAATTTTAATTAAAATAATCAAAGGTACTGGTGTCTTGATCAAGTCCCCATGTGAATCAACATTGGAGGGTGAACACATGGGCACCTGGTGGAACCCCTGACGGACTGCTGCTGATGATCAAGATCAAGTTGGAGTTTTGCAATCAGAGGTATGTTCAAATACCTTCATTTATGTTATAAATGAATATTATATTATTTAAATTCTAATAAGGTGGTCCTAGATTTTGATTTTGGTTTTATGATTTTAGTATTTCATTTTGAAATCCATGCTTCCACCCTATACACCAAATCCTACACAAGCTTTCTAAAGTCCTATGATTGCTCCATGTATATATTCTCCTCTAAATCCCGATGGAGGAATGCTGTCTTAATGTTCATTTGCTCTAGCTCTAAATCATGAGCAACAGCTATGCTCAACAGCATCCTAATGGACGTATGTCTGACAACTAGAGAGAAGACTTCTAAGTAATCAATCCCTTCTCTCTGTGAGTATCCTTTGGCTACCAGCCTAGCCTTGTACCTCACTCCATCTTGCTCTAAAAGTGCTTCTTTTCTGGTGAAAACCCATTTGGAGCCAATGGGTCAAGCATCATCTAGTAGATCCACTAGCTATGATGTTCAATTCTTCCCGAGAGACTCCATCTCTTCCATCATGGCCTGTATCCATGACTCTCGATCCGGACTCTCCATGGCCTCCTCAAAGCTCTCTAGATCTCCATTGGCAGTGATGAAAGCATAGGAGACAGTCTTATCAATGCCATATCACACTAGTTTGCGAACAGTGCACTTCAACTTGTGCAGTGCCACTCCTCTTGTGATATCCTACAACTCTACTGCTTGTGGCTGCCTTTGCACTTCTCTCAAGATAGATCGCTCTCCATGCTGGTCCTCCATAGGTGCATCACCATGTTTGCCTAACTCCAGCTCAAACTGAATATGACCTGAGGTTGATATTGAGGGCAAATCACCTATATTCGAGAACTATCCTATGCTATCCTGTGTTGTCTTGACAACTTCATCTGTGGTTCTCAATTTCATCACGATGCTCTTTTCATCAAAATTACATTTCAACTGATGACACACCTTTGGGAATGTAAATCCCATAGCAAGAAATCCTTCACAGCTCATGGAAATCTGATGAATACCATCTTCTGTGACTTTGGATCTAACTTGTTTTAATCGACTTCTTCTACCAAAGCATATGCAGGACAGTCGAATACCTTTAGGTGGCCAAGCTCCATCTACTTTCTACTTTAGATAGCCTCTAGAAGTCCTCCATTCAGTTTATTATGTGGAGACTTGCTAACAAAAAAACAAGCATAAATAAGAGCATCATCCCAAAAAGATTTGGGTAGTGATGCTTGTTGCCTCGAGCTCCTAGCCTTCTCCGTCAGTGTTCAATTCATCCTCTCCATGATACCATTCTGCTGAGGGATCATCTTTACTATATAGTGACATTTGATGCCATTTTTCTCACAATATTTTCTAAATGCTAGGCTAGTGTATTTCTCTCCATTATCAGACCTCAAATACTTTACTGGCTGCCCTATCTCCTTCTCTACCTCAGCTCTCTAGATTTTAAATTAGATAAAAATATCTAATTTTTTCCTGATCAGATAGACCCTTACCTTCCTAAAGAAGTCATCTATAAAGGTGACAAAATATCTCGCTCCACCTTGAGATGCAACAGGTATCAATCCCCATACGTCTAACTAAACTAACTCTAAAACAACTTCACTCCACTTTGTACTACTGGCAAATATAACTCTGTGCTGTTTGTCGTAGATGCAAGGCTCAGATAGGTCTTTTTTTTCCTTTCTCCATGCTGGAATCAGATCTCTCCTACTTAACTCTGTAAGTCCTCTATCACTCAAGTGATCTATATGATAGTGCCACAACTTGTAGGCTAGCTGCTCCTCCTGTACTGCTATAAATACCTCTGCACTATCAGTAACTACTAAGCCCTCCATTCCATATAGGTTGTTGCTCAATCTTCTCCCTTTCATCACCATCAATGAACCCTTAGAGATCCTTAAATATCCACAACATGGTTGACAACTGAAAGCATACCCCTATCCTTCCACGTAACCAAGGGATATTAGGTTCTTCTTTAGTTCTGCTATATGCCTTACATTATTGAGTGTTTGTATGACTCCATCATACATTCTCACTCTAACTGTACCAACACAAACAACTGTACATGGATGATCATCTCCAAGACTAACACTTTCTCCATCGGATCTCTCATAAGATGAGAACCACTCCCGATGTGTAGTGTAATGGTGGAAACATGCTGAATCCAGTATCCAATGTAACACCCCACCCCTAATTAACTATGGATGATGGTGCCATACCCCATCCTTATCAAAAATTTAAAAGAATTTCTAAATTGAAGCTAAGTTGCAATATCATTAAAACCTGCTCAAAATAATTAATCTGCTAAATCCTTTAATCTATAATAAAAGCATTCCAATTTAAATTCCTTAGCTTGCTAAAATAAGCACTCTAATTTAAATTTTCACTTCCTATCAACAACTCAACAATTCATTTATAAAACTATGCTTTGTACAAGCATTTCTTTCATAAAACTACTCTTTTAATACATACTATTATTGAAAAATGTGTCCCAAAGCCAATCGTCAGCCTATTGATGGTTGAGCTACATTATATCTGTAATCGATTCATTAATGAATAAAATATACTTTTGGCATCTTTTCATCATAAAGTATTCATCTTCTAACGAACTCCATTTTTGTGATGAAGTCCTTAGGACTACATAGATTCGATAAAGAGAGGATTTATCGATTAGTCTTTAAATTTATTCATGAACAAATGATAGGCTGTTAATTAGGATGACATCATCTATCGAGCATAGGTCATTGTATGCAATATAGGTTGGTTGTCCTCTTAACCAAGGAGTATGGAGAAACTAGTATGGCATAAAGATGAGATGTATGGGTACATCATCATTAAATGTGACCAACTCTAGAGCATTCTGTTATCGAGAATGTCTCTGATGGGATATAGGTATAAGTATTTCTTAGACCTAAAATCACCTCAGTGACCTGTAAGCAACTCACTGTGCTTTGGTACCAGACTAACTAAATTTTTAGTTCAATAATGAAAGGCTTTCGGGCATAGTCAAGTACTTGTGAAGTCGATATATGATCAAGATGGAATTGACCACTCCAAGAGTTGGAGAAGAATATATCACTGTATTTCAATATAGCAAAACCTTGGCCAGGATAATCCATCAGATGGATTTGATATTTTGAAATATAATGTGGACAACCTAATCAGAGTTGATAGTTGAACTCTAAGGTATCCTATGAGCATTTTGGTCAAGGAGATGAATTATATGGAAACTATATTCGCATGGGTTCTAAGGATGTTGTTCTACACATTCGACCTATCCGACCGTTGGATATTATTGCTAGATGATTATTTTGATTGGTACAGAAATCTATTTCTATGCTACTAGCTTAGGTTTAGACCTATGAGGTCACACATATTAGAGTTCATGATCCGATCGGATGGTTGATTAGTGATTTAGAATTATTCTAGAGTTAAACGATCAATACAATTGATGCTTAACCTAGCGCAAGTGTTACAGGAGGATCAATTAGCAATTTGATTACTATTTGGCTTAATTTGATTAAGCTATAGGGCTAAAATTAAGTTTAGTTAAATATAATTTAATTAGATTTAGTTTGGGCTTGATTGGATCAAGTTCAATTAGCTTATTGGATAAGCCAAGTGCAAAGAAGAACTAGTCCAAGTTCCATTAGCACTTAGGTCAACCCAATTTCTAATCTGATTAAAAATTAAATCAGAATTAAATCTAATTTAATTTAATTTAATTTTTAATTATATTAAAACTTATTTTAATTGGGTTAAATAAATTCTAATTTTATTTGGTCTAAAGATCAAGTTGGACCAAGTCAAATTGAAAGTCCTGGTGAGACTAGGACTTGTATCAACCTAATCTCTAATTTAATTAAAAATTAAATAAAAATTAAATTTGATTTAATTTAATTTAATTAAGGTCTTGGTTGGACTAAGACCTATTCTAGTTGGGTTGAAATAAATCTGATTTAATTTGGTTAAATGATTTTGTTTGACCAAATTAAATTGGAAGTCCTAATATGACTAGGACTTCCCTCCTTACGCCACCTTAGCTCCAATGCCCCCCACTCCTATTTTTTAGGACTTTTCCATGGAAAATCCTCTCCCCAGGCCCTCTTACACATGCCCTTCTCTTCCTCTCCTATTTATTTGGGAATTAGTTAAGGACCAAGTCAATAGATGGAAAGTTGTTGTGGTATTGGACTCTGTATGATAGAATCCCAACAAACATTGACTCTTCCCTTGTGTGCGGTCCCACCCTGATTTCTTTTATGATTTCCATGGTAAAAAGAGAGCTTTTGTGTGCTCTTTTGTGGTGGTCCATGGCATGGGATGAGGTGGGGGCGCCCATGTGTTGGGTGCTCCAACAACTTGCCATATATGGTCCTGCCTTGTCTAGAAATTTAACCTAGACAAGGCTCTTCCATAACTTATTATTTAAAATAATTTTTTACTTAAATTTTTTATGAAACATAGACCTTTGAGAGAGTATTTGGGTGTGTGAGAATCAGAGGAAAATGATTCTTGGATGTTGAGATTCAATAGACACGGAACTAGGTATCTAGGTGAGAGCAAAGAGAAGAAGAAGAGGGTCTTCTTCTAGGATTGCTGTGTTCACCTCTTTCCTTCCTCCTTCTTTTAGTTTTCTGAGAGTGTCTCATATTTGAAACCTTCTCTCCTCCTTCTTCTCTTTGGAAGAGTCCAAATCCAAAAAAGGAAAGCATCTAATCGACCATCGAAGAAAGATCAACACAGTACTAGCATACTGTGTTGATTTCCTGCATCTGGATTTCTGATCGTGCTCATGGGCTCGTGTGGACAACTCCTAGAGGCCGAACATGTGTGCGGCTCATGACTTCATCCTAAAGTATGAATCTATAAGTGTGAAGGTCTAACTTGCATAGATAATAGAACTGATCTATTAGTTTTATAGCTGCATTAGATGTAGTATTGTTTCATGTTGATAAGATCAACATGTTTTCCTTTCTTTGTATTTTTTTAATTTTTGATTTAATAACATGTCATGATCATGTAATAGATCTTAGATTTAGGATATTTTTAAATATTTAAAACTAATTTTTAATTAATTTAGTCTTCCACTGCCTGATCTTGAAAAGTTTCAAGATCTAGCCCTGAAACCCTAGATCTGGTTCCTTCAAATGGTATCAGAGCCTAGGTTCTTATTACATAATTTCTTAAGAATTTTTAGATTATTTCTTAGATTAGATTTGATTTATAATCTAATTATTAAATCTAAAATTAAAAATTCAGATATCACGAACTGCTATAAGGTTGTCCTGCTGTAAGGTTTACCTCTTACAGTGAAAAGATTGTCTTAGTTCATGATGATCTATTCCTAATCATAAATTTATTAGATTTAATCTAATTTTATTTATAATTTAATAGATTTAAAATAATTTTATATCTAAAAATAAAATTTTTAGATTGTACGGACTGCTATAAGATTGTCCTACTGTAAGATTTATCCCTTACAATGGAAAGATTGTTCTAGTACGTGCTGATCTAAAATATTGATCATAAAATTTTAGATTAGATCTAAAAAAATTTATGATCTGATTAAAAATATTTTAATCTAATTTTAATCATCATAAATATATTAGATTTGATCTAAGTTGATTTATGATTGATTGGTGTTAAAACTGTTTCAAATACATGAATCTATTTAGATTAGATCTAAAGTGGTTTCATGTTTATTTTACTTGCATATTGATTATAAATCAAACATACAACTTGATTGATAGAACCATGTTATAAAAATATTTAACAAACATGAAAAATATTTTTGAAAAGCTAAACCCCAACCCTCAACCCAAAACTTAATTAAGAATTAATAAGTTATTTGATTAGGTTCTAGGATTGTAAATTAAAGATCTTATGACACGAATCATAACACATTGGCTTAATGGATTAGTGGGGATTAGGTCCATTAATTGAGTTAGACCTAAGGTTAGATTAAAGAATGGACTTAATTAGAGAATTGACTAAATCTAATCAATTGTTGTCATAGATTAGGTCAAGGATTCTCTAGATCAATTACAATAGTTGTAGTTGTTTAAGTCCATGTCTTTAATAAGAACAAATGGACTTAATTCTTGGCTAAGTGGTCTAGCTCAAACTATTAGATTGATCTAATCAAGACTAATTAAATCAGTTGGTGTCTAAGATAAGTTTGGCACATATGACCGATCATTTTTAATTGACAGCCAGCTTACCTGGCCATTTTTGATGGTGTCTAAGATAAGCTTTGGCAGACCCTCCCACCGATCTCACTTACCTGGCCTTCTTGGTGAGATTAAGTTTTGATCTGATCACTTGACAATTTGAGTTGACCCATGTCAGCTAGGTAAATCAGTGTGACTAATTTAGATGCTCCTAGACCAGCCTATTAATGGTCTTCCTTAAGCGACTTGGTGAAGCTAGTGAAAGGATCATGATAAGCTGGTTAATCTGACCTTTTCTCTAAATTAAATTAATTAAATTTTCTAAAATTATTAGGTCCTTAAAATAAAATGGTTATGGTGATAACTAGATCATAGTCTCCCATTAAGTGG
This sequence comes from Cocos nucifera, assembly GCA_006176705.1. Taxonomy (NCBI): domain Eukaryota; kingdom Viridiplantae; phylum Streptophyta; class Magnoliopsida; order Arecales; family Arecaceae; genus Cocos; species Cocos nucifera. Next base: position 23,175 of record QRFJ01004758.1, on the reverse strand, counting down.
ATGATAATGGGTTCATTAGTTGGATAATCATTAGAGGCCCATAGACCTGGTGCTTATCTGCTAATGGAATTATCATTTATAATATGATTTCTTGGCCGCATCTCTCTAAATGGTGGTTAGGCTGACCAACCATAGTTAGGCTTAATTATTTATTAGTTAGATGGACCAAGTATGATCATCTTAATGGTTGGACCTAATCGAAACTTTCAGTGGAGGCCCTAGCCTACTGAAAAGATATCTGAAGCAAAATTAAATTACTAAAAATTATTTGAAAAAATAATTGATTATGAACCTATCCTTAGATGTATATAAATTGACTAACCATAGTTGGACTTACGTGCAGTCTATGTGAATTCTAGTACCCAATAAGAAATTAGGGTAATTCTTCGAATTGGAGGTAGAGGCTACCAATTCGAATAAAATAATGGAAGAAATCTTTTGATTAAAGTTCAAATCTTTAGGTTTAATAAATCAATTACTAATTAAACTTTTGATTCTCCTTTATGCAGTTAAACCCTAACCACAGTTGTTCCATTCACTGTTAGATAGTGATTAACTTATGGGACCCAACTTTGATAATAAGTATCAAAAGTTGAATATTGTTCAGTAGCACTAAGTGGTTCATGCTGGGACCTCTATGCCTAATTTAGACATAAAGTCCAAAAATAACCTAGATCAGGTAGAGTACTTTCATTGTAAGAAGCAGGGGTATTGGAAGAAGAACTATCCTTAGTATCATGATTCTCATGACCCCAACCGGCTGAATAAAAGAGATGAGCAAGTAGTTACTGATCAAGAATGTTATATGATAACACCTTGTAATTTTTCTATTTGTGATACTTCTACTTGGGTATTGGATACCGAAAGTTCCATTCATATTTGCAATACGTTGCAAGGACTTCAAATTAGTAGAAGATTTAAAAATAATGAGCGATTCCTGAATGTTGGAGATGGAAGGTCTATTCCAGTTCTAGCTATGGGAATAGTTTAACTTATTCTCAATACTAATATCATTTTTTTAAATGAATGTCATTATTTTTCTTTCTTTTTGATGAATATAATCTCTATTAGCCTTTTGGCCAAGGATGGTTATCATTTATCTATAAAAGAAGATTATTATGATATCATTATAAATGATGTTATAATAATGCAAGAACAACAAAGAAATGATATTTATATTTTATCATGCCTATGAGTGTAATGTACACTTTTAGAAAACATCCTAGATTAGATAATATCTTTGATATCTACCTATGGCACTGTAGGCTAGGTCACATTAACAAAAACAGGATAAAATAGGTTGACCCAAGAGGGAATCCTCGAAGTCAGTGATTGTGAATCACTTTCAATCTGTGAGTCCTATCTTCTTGGAAAAATGAGCAAGTCATCTTTTACTAGAAAGGGTGAAAGAGCTACTGAGCTCTTAGGTCTAGTATATACTGATGAATGTGGACCAATGATCATAGGTGTTAGAGGTAGATATTTTTACTTGATAACTTTCACAGATGATCTATTCAGGTATGGATATGTTTATCTGATGAAACATAAGTCAGATTCATTTAAAATGTTCAAAATATTTCGAGATGAAGTAGAAAAATAAATTGGAAAGAATATTAAAACTCTTCAATAAGATCGAGGAGGTGAATATCTATCTAATGAGTTCTTGACATATCTAGGAGAGAATGGGATTCTCTCATAATAAACTCCTCCTGCGACACCACAGCATAATGGTGTATCAGAAAGAAGAAATCGAACCTTGTTGGACATGGTTCGATCCATGATGGGTTTTGCTAGTCTGCCTATTTCATTTTGGGGTTATGCTCTTGAGACTGCATGTTATATATTGAACAATGTACCAAGTAAATCTATCACAAAGACTTCATATGAGATATGGACTGGGCGTAGGCCTACACTCTCACGCCTGCGGGTTTGGGGTTGTCCGGTCTATGTCAAACATTTGCATACAGATAAGCTTGGACCTTGGTCTAATAAGTGTGTGTTTATAGGATATCCCAAAAAAAGTAAGGATTACTATTTCTACCATGCTGAAGAACAAAAAGTGTTCATTAGGCTTAAGGCAATTTTTTAGAAAAGGAGTTCTTTGGTGAAGGAACTATTGCCTCTAAGGTTAAACTTGAGGAAGTTCAACATGTAGAAAAATCGACACCTATAGCTAAACTAAAATCAGATTTGATTAGATCAAATTTGGAGCCCAGTGTACCTACATCATTAAGATGATCCGATAGAGTATCGCATCAGTCGGACAGATACTATGATTTCTTGATCTGGGATGGTGATCCCATTGAACTTGATGAGAATGATGAGGATCTGATCACCTACATGGATGCTATGCAGAGATCTAATTCCGAGAGATGGCTTGAGGCCATGAAATTCAAAATGGAGTCTATGAAGCTCAATGATGTATGGACATTGGTTGACCCATTCGAAGGGGTTAAATCCATTGGGTGTAAATGGGTCTTCAAAAGAAAAAAGGGTGCAGACAAAAAGGTGGAGACTTATAAAGTCTGTTTGGTTGCCAAGGGGCATCGTTAACGTCATGGTATTGACTATGACGAGACATTCTCTCCTGTGGTAATGCTTAAATCTATTTGAATAATGCTTGTGATAGCTGTCCATTTGACTATGAGATCTGGCAGATAGATGTGAAAATAGCTTTCCTAAATAGAGAGCTGACTAAAGAGGTGTATATGATACAATCTAAGGGGTTCACATCCACAGATGAGTCCAAGGTGTATAGATCCATTTATGGATTGAAGTAAGCTTCTTGGAGTTGGAACATGCATTTTGATAAGGTGATCAAAACATATGGCTTCGTTAAGAATGAAGAAGAGCCCTGCATTTACAAATGGGCAAATGATCCAGCAATAGTATTCCTTGTCTTGTACATGGATGATATTTTCTTAATTGAAAATGACATCCCCACACTTCAAAGAATAAAAGTCTGGTTGTCATCACAGTTCTCCATGAAGAACTTGGAAGAAGCATCCTACATCCTACGGATAAAGATCTATAGAGATAGATCTAAGAGGATGCTTGGGTTATCCCAGTCCGCATACATAGATACTATGCTAAAGAGGTTTAGCATGGAGAATTTCAAAATGGGCTATCTCCCAATAGATCATGAAATTTTTCTTTCTAAGAAGAATTGTCCGACAACTCCTAAAGAGAGAGAGAGCATGAATAGAGTCCCATATGCTTTGATAGTGGGATCTATCATGTATGCGATGACATGTACATGACTAGATGTGGCATACTCACTAGGAGTTGTGAGTAGATACTAATCTGATCCTAGAGAAAATCACTGGAAAGTGGTTAGAGTCATACTTAAGTATTTGAGAAATACTAAGGACCAATGGTTGGTTTATGGCAAGTCAGATCTAAAATTTATGTAGTTTACAGACTCCAGCTTTCAATCTGACCATGATGACAGCAGAAGCGTGTCAGGATATATCTTTACTCTGAATGATGGAGCCATCTACTAGAAGAGTTTTAAACAGTATACTGTGGTAGATTCTATTTGTAAAGCAGAGTACATGATAGCATCAGATGCTACAAAGAAAGCTGTGTGGCTGAGGAAGTTTACCACCGAGCTCAGAGTAGCACCCTCCTTTGATGGTTTGGTCATGCTCTACTGCGACAGCACTGGTACCATCGCTCAGGTGAAAGAACCAAAGGCACACCAGCGGATGAAACACATTCTGTACTGCTTCCACTAGGTCTGAGAGATCATGGATCGAGGTAACATCGACCTTCAGAAGATCGACAAAAAGAAGAACCTAGCCGACCCCTTCACTAAAGCCCTAGTGATAATGGAGTTCGATAACCATAAATCGAAGATGGGTATTAGATACTGTGCCAAGTGGCTTTAAGACAAGTAGGAGCTGTTGAAAAATATGTCCCAAAGCCAATCGTTAGCCTATTGATGGTTGAGCTACATTGTATCTATAATTGAGTCATTAATGAATAAAATATATTTTTGATAATTTTCATCATAAAGTATTCATCTTCTAATGAACTTCATTTCTGTGATGAAGTCCTTTGGACTATTTAGATTCGATAAAGAGAGGATTTATCGATTAGTCCTTAAATTTGTTCACAACCAAATGATAGGCTGTTAATTAGGATGATAGCATCTATCGAGCATAGGTCGCTGTATGCCATATAGATTGGTTGTCCTCTTAACCAAAGAGTGTGGAGACACTGGTATGGCATATAGGTGAGATGTATGGGTACATCGTTATTGAACGTGATCAACTTTTGAGCATTCTGCTGTCAAGAATGTCTCCGATCGAATATAGGTATAAGTATTGCTTAGATCTGAGATCACCTCAATAACTTGCAAGCAACTCACTATGCTTTGGTACCAGATTAACTGAATTTCTAATTCAGCAATGGAAGGCTTTTGGGCACAATCAAGTACTTGCAAAGTCGGTGTGTGATCAAGATGGAATTGACCACTCCAAGAGTTGGAGAAGAATGTATCACTGTATTTTAATATAGCAAAATTTTAGCTAGGATAATCCATCAGATGGATTTGATATTTTGAAATATAATGTGGACAACCTGATTAGAGTTGGCAGTTGAACTTTGAGGTGTCCTATGAGCATTTTGGTCAAGGGGATGAATTAGATGGAAACTATATCCGCATGGGTTCTAAGGATGTTGTTCTACACATTCGACCTATCCGACCATTGGGTACCATTGCTAGATGGTTACTTTGATTGGTATAGAAATCTATTCTTATGCTACTAACTTAGGTTTGGACCTACGAGGTCACATACATTAGACATCATAATCCAATCGGATTATTGATCAGTGATTTAGAATCATTCTAGGGTTAAACGATCAATACGATTGATGCTTAACCTAGCGCAAGTGTTGCAGGAGGATCGATTAGTAATTTAATTTCTATTTAGCTTAATTTAATTAAGCTAGAGGACTAAAATTAAGTCTAATTAAATATAATTTAATTAGATTTTATTTGGACTTGATTGGATCAAGTTTAATTGGCTTATTGGATAAGCCAAGTGTAAGAAAAAACTAGTCCTAGTTTAATTAGGACTTAGGTCAACCCAATTTTTAATCTGATTAAAAATTAAATTAGAATTAAATCTAATTTAATATGATTTAATTATGTTCTTAATTAGATTAAGATCTATTTTAATTGGGTTAAATAAATTTTAATTTTATTTGGTTTAAAGATCAAGTTGAACCAAGTCAAATTGGAAGTCCTAGTGAGACTAGGACTTGTATCAACCCAATCTCTAATTTAATTAGAAATTAAATCAAAATTAAATTTGATTTAATTAAGATCTTGGTTGGAATAAGACTTATTCTAATTAGGTTAAAATAAATTTAATTTAATTTGGTTAAAAGATTTTGTTTGACCAAATCAAATTCGAAGTCCTAGTATGACTAGGACTTCCCTCCTTGCGCCACCTTAGCCCCAACGCTCCCCCCCCCCTCCTCCTATTTTTTAGGATTTTTTCATGGAAAATCCTCTCCCCAAACCCTCTCATGCATGCCCTTCTCTTTCTCTCCTATTTATTTGGGAATTAGTTAAGGACCAAGTTAATAGATAGAAAGTTGTTGTGGTATTGGACTCTATATGATAGAATCCCAATAAATATTGACTCTTCCCTTATGTGCGGCCCCACCCTGATTTCTTTTATGATTTCCATGGTAAAAAGAGAGTTTTTATATGCTCTTTTGTGGTAGTCCATGGCATGGGATGAGGAGGGGGCGCCCATGTGTTGGGCTCCCCAACAACTTGCCATATATGGTCCTACCTTGTCTAAAAATTTGACCTAGACAAGGCTCTTCCATAACTTATTATTTAAAATTAATTTTTACTTGAATTTTTTGTGAAACATAGACCTTTGAGAAAGGATTTGGGTGTGTGAGAATTAGAGGGAAATAATTATTTGGTGTTGAGATTCAATAGACACAAAATAAGGTGTCTAGGTAAGAGCAAAGAGAAGAAGAAGAGGGCCTTCTTCTAGGGTTGCAATGTTCACCTCTTCCCTTCCTCCTTCTTTAAGTTTTCTAAGAGTGTCTCACATCTGAAACCTCCTTTCCTCCTCCTCTTTTTAAGAGTTCAAATCTAGAAGAAGGAGGCATCTAATCGACCATCAAAGAAAGACCAGCACAGTACTAGCATACTGTGTTGATTTTCCGCATCGAAATTTCTGATCGTGCTCGTGGGCTCGTGTGGACAACTCCTAGAGGTCGGACGCATGTGCGACTCATGACTTTATCCTAATGTTTGGATCAGTAAGTTAGATGGTCTAACTTGCACAAGTAATAGATCTAATCTATTGGTTTTATAGCTGCATTAGATGTAGTATTATTGCATGTTGATAAGATCAACATGTTTTCTTTTCTTTATGTTTTTTAATTTTTGATTTAATAACATGCCATGATCATGTAATAGATCTTAGATTTAGAATATTTTTAGATATTTAAAATTAATTTTTAATTAATTTTATTCTTTCGCTGTCTGATCTTGAAAAAGTTTCAAGATCTAGCCCTGAAACCCTAGATCTGGTTCTTTCAACTATTTCAAAACAAACCAAAACATATACACATAACTATTTTTGATCTAAAAAACCACAAAATATAATACAACACAAATTTATCAACTACTTCTTTCGGTACGACACATGATCAACATCTTCTAAAAAGATACTATGGATACATATGCTGATACAAACCTCCAACTAAGCTAATCCAAAACTGCAAATAAAAAGAATGAGGAGTGAGACTTGGGAAAGTCCCAATGAGTGAAATTTTGTTTAACAATGCAAAATAGACAGTTATTATCATCATAACATTATGCACAAGATATTGCTAATAGGCTTTCAAACATTTACAATTCCATACAAATAGCTTCACATAAAAGATTATTTTGAAATACAAACCAAATCGTTTACCTTTAACCATACCATGGTAACACACAACCACGTGTGAACAGATCAAATGAACAACTAGCTTTCCTTTACTTTGACAATACACTCCTGTAGGGTTCCTTATGAGCAACCTACCTTTCTCCAAGGATAATACACTCTCAAGGCACCCCTATAAGCAGCCTGTCAAAGTATTATCAGGACAACATAGATTTTATTTAGACAACACACTCTTATAGGGTTTCTTATGAGCAGCCTACCTTTACACCAATAGGACAATACACTCTCAAGACATCCCTACAAGCAGCCTATCTAAATTAATATTACCATCAGGATAACACACTCTCACAGGTTATACCATTTTCATGAGCAGCCTATCCTTAATATCATTGGGACAACACACTCACCAGGCATACCATTCCTAGGAGTAGCCTACCCATGATCATAATATCAATAAGCCCCAAGGCACATAAGCAAAGTAAACCATATAAGAGATGAAACCATATCATTGTACAACTCATTCAAAATTACCAAAGCCATGCTATCAAAACTATATACACAATTACTTGCATATGCAAAACACAAAGCTATTTAGAAACCATATCTCTTTCCAGGTTTGTTTACAAACATATAAACTATGAAATTCTAAAAACAACTACCTCGCTTTTCAAATAAACCATTTTGCATAACAAATTACTTTGAAAATGCCATGGTTAGATGGAAACCACTCACCTCTAGTAGTTACTAGCTTGTTGGTTTACTCAAAGCATTTTTTTCCAACACTTTTCCATTCCTTAAATGACTAGAAATCTGCTGCACAAGTTTTCCTTCTCAAGTTCAGCAACTTTCTGTTGGGATAAACTATCTTCTCTTGGACTGGCGTGGCCACTGGTGATTAGCCAAGCAACAAGGATTAATTTTCTAGGATCAACGCAGAAGCAAAGTAATGGATTCAAGAAAAGAGAGAGAGAGAGAGAGAGAGCACAAGAGTTTTTCAAGAGAAAAGAGCTTTATTTCATGAATTCAGCATCATATACAATCTTGATCAATTTTCAGTATTTATAATTTACAAAAGAGTCAAGCTCCAAGGTCATAGAAAAACTTTCCAAAATCCAAACATTTCATGTACACAAAATAAACCCACAAAAATGGGACCAGCCTAGTTTTAGATTGAGCCGGCTAACCTACGACTGGATCGGCTCAGTCTCAGACTGAGCCAACTCGATTGTGTACCATGCCAACAGTCCAAAAATGTTGCTTTCTATCTGAATTTTTCTCTGAGATTGAACCAGCCTAGTTTACAACTTAGCCGGCTCAGTCTCAGGGCGAGCCAGCTCCGTTTCTAAACTTTACTATCCATAGTGATTTTTCTTCCTACTTGCTCCCATCTTTCCATGACCTATCTTCTCATATTTCTAAGACTTGGAAGCATCACTTTTGAGCTCACATTCTCCACCTTGGTACTTTCAAGTTCTTGTGAACTCATCTTTTCTCAGCAAACCCATCCTTACCATACACATCTGAAAGCTATCTCTGGAGAGTACCTTCATGAGTGCATCAGATTGATTCTTCTTGGTATGGACATTCATCAGTTTCATTTCATCTTCCTCCACCAGCTCTCTGATCCTATGGTACCTCACGTCTATATGCTTTATGCGTGCATGATAGATTGGATTCTATGCCAACAGTAGAGCACTCTGACCATCATTGAATAGTTAACCTTGCTCTGCTCCACCCCAACTCAGCAATCAGTCTCCTAAGCCAAAGGGCTTCCTTCGCAGCCTCCATTATTTCAATATACTTGACCTTTGTGGTAGACAAGGTTGCAATTGACTGAAGGGTTGATCTTCAAGACATCGGTCTACCATACACACAGAAGAGGTATCCAGTGGTAGACCTCCTTGTATCAAGATCTCCTACATAATTTGCATCTACAAACCCTTCCAGAGGACTCGAACCTCCATCTTCAAATCTTCCTGACTATCTACCAAACACCAAACCATAATCCCTTATTTCATGTAGATATCATAATATCCATTTCAATGCTTTCCAGTGTTTCTTCCTAGGGTTAGCCATATATCTACTTATTAGATATGTGTGCCCTAAAAGCCAAAATTGGCTGACACTTGTTATACACTTCTAAGAGCAAAATTATAATTTTGACTATAAATAATAAAATGAGTTATTTTCTATCATAATGTGTATTTAGTGTTTGTGATACATCCCTTGAGTTAATGGCAATGATAATTCTTATTTTCAAGAGTTAAAAATTTAAGACATGAATTTTCATTATTAACTCATAAAATGCTTCCGACCGTAGGATCATCATTAGGATGGTGATTGATCCGAAAGATTGGTGTACAATCACTTCTTTATAGTAGATGAGTCTTGAGTCTACGGTGTGGAGACATCGGAGCGAGAGTACAGGTACTCGTTAGAGAACGAGGGCACTGAGCGTGACCACCTCGAGTAGTCATTAGGGAAGTCTACCTTCTCGTCAATGACTGACTCGATGCTGCAGTAGTGTGTCTGGTTCTTTGACCTGAGATGCATCGGCAGTTCACCTTGAGGGTGTTATAGTTTGACTACACCATTACTCGGTCTCCTAGCCATATGGAACCCTGAGGTGTATGTTGGCTATAGCATGTTCATTGTAGGAACTGGATTGCATCAAGATGGAATCTATCTACCTCGGTGGTAGAGGAGCAGCCCTATGATGATCATGAGAATCAAGTCCAGAAGCCCATGGCCATGGCAGAGTGAAATAATAGAAAGAGTTTCTATTTAGATTTTCACATTGGACTCGAATCGAATGATTACATCATATGACAGAGACTAGGGTTTGACGAGTTCACCTTAACCCTAATCTGATCGGGGCTCAAGATAGAAGAACTTAATCACACAGGTAGCTGCACCAAGAGGTTCGCATTCAGCTCTGATGGGTTGCCACCATATACTGCTAGGTGTCACTGGTGGATTTTGGGAGCAATTAGAAATGATTTAGATGATCGATCATTCTAGCTGTTCGAATCAGAAGAGTTCTGATCCATCGAAAGGAGTTTCGATGATGTCGATGATAGAGATCATGACATATCCCATTACCATACAGAACTGAACCTAACTGGGTCACACAAACAAGGGTTTGAATCTGGTGATCATCAATTGAACTGATCTAGTTCAATTGATCTGAATGAGATTCAATTAGGTTCAAGGAAATCGTGCTAGCACTCGATTGAACCTAACGTTCTTCTTTTACTATCATAAATAAGTTGTCCTGACTGAGCCAAAGGAGTTTGTGCTCAATCAGAGGCCTTCATATGGTCTGACTGGAGGTTGTCCAAGTCAGAAAAGGTTGTCTTATTTTGAGATAAATTTGACATTACCTGCCATTTTTGGTCACCTGCCATTTCTTGTTCTTTTGACTTTGGTCAAACATTGACCTTTTGACACTTTGACTTTTGACCACATGTGTCATGCACCTATTGGAGAGCTGGTGGGGGCTTGTCCCCCTGCCAGAACCTGGCAAGGAGGGGGCGCACGCCAAGGGTGGCGTGCAGCCCAAGTAAGGAGCCTAGGAGTCCTTGTTGGACAAGGACTCCAAGTCTCCTTTTTGGATTCCAAACATTAGAGTTCTCCTAAGAATCAACTTTGACCAGTCTTAGGTGCCACCTAAGGATCTTAGGACCCTCAGGAGAATCCAGGGGACTCTCTATTCCACCAATCAGATTTAGATCTGATTTCACAAAGGGTTGTGATTGGTTGGGAAGAAGAGGAGTTTGGATCACGCAGAGGTCTATAAATAAGACCCTGCGCCCTCAATTTAGAGAGATTCAATCTCCTTGTCCCATACCCCAAGGCCTCTCTCCCTCCTTCTCCATGCCATAATCTCTTCTCCTCTCTGCTCTCCACGTCCCAAAAGAGTTTTGGGATTAGTTTGGTGCGATTCAGATCAAGAGAAAGGCGATCAAAAAGCAAGAAGGCTGCGCTGCTGCAAAAGGACGACTGCAGATCTTCAAAAGAGTTTTGAAGATCCTCCAGATCAGATCCAGATCTAATTTTTGGAGGTGTGATAGAGAAGAAGAGAGATCTCCAGATCCAGCCCGAGTGGATACCGGTAGAGGCCAGGCGCTTTGCGTGGCTAGATCCAGAACCTTCCGCTGCAATCACAGGATCATCACAGGGTAATAGGATTACCCAAATCAAGGTAAATTAAATTTGATTTAATTTATCTTTAATTTTATTTTATTAAAATAAATAAGAATTAGATCTGAAAATATCAAGAATCTGATTAGATCAAGAGAAAAAATTTTTGAAATATATCTCTTGATCTGATCAGATCTGAACGAACCTGGATCCGGGAAATCAGGATTTCCCTTCAACTGGTATCAGAGCCATGGTTCTAAAATTGTTTAGATCTAATTTTAAATTTATTTTAATAAAAAAATAAGTGATTTCAGATGTCACATGAGATGTGATCAGATCTAAAATCAGAAAAAATTAAAATTAAATGATTTGGATCTAAGATTAGAAAGATGCATGACTAGTTCTAGAATAGAATAGTTCTATAGAATAGTCTTGCATGTCTTTGAATTTAATTTGATTAAATCATATTTTAGATCTTATTTATTTACTATTTTTTGATATTATAAGTGTTATAATAACATCTAAAAAATAGCAAATAAAAATTATTTAATTTTAAATATCATATGAGATATGATTGATGCATGTCTAGACTAGTTGTAGAATAGTTCTACATAATTATCTAGATTAGAATTTATTTTGATTAGATCAAATTTAAATCTAATTTTTTAGATTATTATGAGATAATTTAGATCTGAAAATATGCATGATTTGATACATGAGATGTATGCAAAATATGCCATGATTAGATCTAATTTATATATGAGATATATGATATAGATCTAAAACTGTTTTGTAGTATTGATGTTCCTGATTAAGGCGTTCCTCTTGGCCGTCCGGTCATAAGAACGAAGAAGGGTTTAAAGGCCCTCTCTTCCCATTCGATGGGGTGTTCTTATGATGTGTAGGGGTGCTGCGTGTTCGTCCTTAATCAGAAATCCCAAAACTTACTTTCTGCAAAATCCTAGATCCTGAAACCCTAGGATTTATTGTGCATATTTTGTTTATGAACCCTACTTAATTAAGAATTAAGTTTATGAAATATTAATAAGGTCTAAAATTGAGAATTTCAGATCTAAGACATATTCATAATACTGGGTTCGGGCTTGGGTAGCTCAATTAGGTCTAAGCGGTTGATCAAACCGAATCAAGAGTTGGTTAGATGGGATCAACAATGCTTAAATTGACCAGCCTAATAGGATTAAGTCTGGGTCAAGATCGAGTCACGATCGATCAAGCAAGACCTAATTAGGCTCAGAGGTTAGAGTCTGGATTGTAGGCTAACCCAATTGGTTCTGACTCAACAATTTGGTGTCTAAGGTAAGTTTGGCACATACGACCGACTGGTTTTTAATTGGAAGCTACTCGACCTGAATGCATTCTTGTACGAGTTAATGGCATATTCCTTCCACCGGTCTCACTTACCTGGCCATATCTGTTGACACAGTTCTGATCTGAGGTGGTCAATAATCCGAGCTAACCCATGCCACTAGGTTAGTCATAATTGTTATGACTATGCCAAGTCTAGTTTAATGAGACCTGAATCAATTCTCCCTAAGAAAAGATTAAGTCTGAGGTCTTCCACCATTGTAGATGTGCGGGCCCTTTCCCGGGGTTGATTGTTCTCGGCTGGATACAGTGGCTCAGTTGCACCGGGAAAAGATGCAACCATGTCTATTAGGCATTGGATGCTATGGGCTGGAGGATGAGTTGGGCTCAATATTCTTGGATACGGTGAGAGACTCAATTAGGAATCCCAGTCTATGCAAATGGTGGGTCTGACTTAACTAAGGAGTGGATCAATATTCTGGGATACGGTGAGATTCATGAATTAGAGACCAAGTTTGGGTGCACCATGATTAGAGAATCATTGAACAAGAGTTGTTCACTCATTGGCTAACCCATCACCAATAACTGTTAGGTGAGGTGATGAGTCAGTTGGTGAGACCGCACCACCCACTAGAAATCATTAATCATGGAGATTTTTGCATCTCTACAGAGGGAGTGTAGGGATCCGAGAAAATAGTGGGAGCTAATTTGTTTAAAAATAAAATTCCCTAAATAAATTGGTCAAGTCATAATTATACAGTATATCTAACTAGAATCTTTGACTCTCTACAGAAAAATGTCTGCGTCCAACCCATTGGCACGTATCCTGGACACACATAGACTGACTGGACCCAATTATAAAGATTGGCTCAGGAACTACAAAATTATTTTGGGTTCAGAGAAGTTAACCCATGTATTTGGACCAGGACCCTCCCACCTTACCAGCCCGTCCATCCACTGAACAGAGAGCGTCTCTGGAAAAATGGATTGACGAAGATAATAAGGCCAGATATTACATGTTGGGCTCGATGTCTGATGAGCTCCAGCGCCAACATGAAGATATCGGGACTGCTCGCCAAATGTTGGCTCACCTGCAGGAGATGTTTGGTGAACAGAGTCGCGCAGCCAAATATCAAGTCACGAAATGACTTTTTAAGGCTAAGATGCGTGATGGGCAGTCAGTCCAAGATCACTGTCTGACAATGATCAAGGACATGGAAGAGCTTGAGAAGCTCGGTGTGAAGTTGGACTTGGATCTGCAGAATGATATTATTCTGCAATCCTTGACTGATGCATATGGGCAATTCATCATGAATTACCACATGCATAAACTTCAAAATTCCTTGGCCGAATTAATGAATATGCTGGTTACCGCTGAGCTTTCTATGAAAGGTTCTAAAGGCTCAGTTCTTGCTATGGAACGGACTTCTTCCAAAAGAAAGTCTTATGGAAAGAAAAAGAAGTCTGTGAAAAAGCAAAAGGTGGAAGGAGGAAAGAAGAAGAAGAAGAAGGCAAGAAGAAGAAGCCGATGGCAAAGGAAAGTGTTTCCATTGCAACAGCGACGGCCATTGGAAGCGGAACTGCCCTACTTACCTGGCCACCCTGAAGAACAAGAAGGAAGGTCCTTCTGGAGGTATGCTCGTTATTGAGTCTAACCTTACGGTTTCTTCTGCATCCAGTTGGGTGCTTGACTCTGGTTCTAGTGCTCATCTGTGCACTTCCATGCAGGGTCTTGAGGATAGCAGGAGGCTGAGGGATGGAGACATGATCCTACGCATCGGTAATGGAGCAAGAGTTGCTGCAGTAGCCGTGGGAACATACCCTCTTCGATTACCATCTGGTTTAGACTTAGTTTTGAAAAGACTGTTATTATGTGCCTGCAGCTAGCAGGAATTTGATTTCTGTTTCATGCTTAGCACAAGAAGGCTTATGTGATCACCTTCTTTAAGGACCATTGTAACATTCTTTATGAAAGAAATAAAATTGCAAATGGTTTTCCTTATTAATGGTCTTTATCAGCTACATATTGATGTACCTATTTTTAACTATCGAGCAAAACGTGAATGCCAAACGACCTAGGGATAGTCCAAACGACAGATATCTATGGCACCTGAGATTAGGTCATATAGCAGAAGATAGGATCAACAAATTGGAGAAAAATGGGCTATTGAGTCCATTGACTTTTGAGTCATATCCAACTTGTGAATCTTGTCTTCAAGGCAAAATGACTAAACTCCCTTTTGTTGGACATGGGGAGAGGGCCACAGATCTCCTTGCCCTAGTACATACTGATGTGTGCGGCCCATTTGATGTGCCGGCTAGAGGCAATTTTGTCTACTTCATTACCTTTACCGATGATCTGTCTAGGTATGGGTATGTGTATCTTATGAGACACAAGTCTGAAGCTTTTGAAAAGTTCAAAGAATTCAGACATGAAGTAGAAAAACAAACTGGAAAAACCCATTAAGGTTCTTCGATCAGATCGAGGAGGTGAATACCTTAGCCGGGAATTCCTAGACTATCTTAAGGAAAAATGGCATAGTCTCTCAATGGACTCCACCAGGAACACCTCAACTCAACGGGGTTTCAGAATGGAGAAATCGGACTCTATTGGATATGGTTCGATCCATGATGAGCTTCACAGACCTCCCTGATTTTCTTTGGGGACACTTCATTGTTAACTTCAATTTATCTACTGAATAGGGTTCCCTCTAAAACCGTTCCTACCACACCGTATGAGATATGGCACGGTAAGAAACCAAGTCTGAGTCATCTCAGAATTTGGGGTTGTCCGGCTCATGTCAAAAGACAACAAGCGGACAAGTTAGAGTTTAGGTCCTTTAGAGCTCGATTCATAGGATATCCTAAAGAGTCATTAGGATACTATTTCTACATTCCAGAAGACCACAATGTGATTGTGAGTCGACATGCCATCTTTCTTGAAAAATAGTTTATTCAAGATAGTGGCATTGGAAAGCAGATTAAGCTTGATGAGAAAGTCTCACAAGTAGAACGAGCTAAGGACCAAGTGGAACCAAATCAGGTTGAGCCAATAAGAACACTACCTCCTCCACCTCGTAGATCGGAAAGAGTTTTCCATCCCCCTGAAAGATACTTAGGTATTATTTCAGAGGATGTAGAGAAAATGTTCCTCATAGGTAATGGTGCTCATGGTGATGATCCCAAAACCTACAACGAGGCGATATCAGATATCGACTCCGAGAAATGGCTAGAGGCAATGCAAGTCAGAAATTGACTCGATGCACTCAAACCAAGTCTGGACCTTGGTAGATCCACCAGAAGGTATAGTACCTATTGGGTGTAAATGGATCTTCAAGAGAAAGATTGGTGCAGATGGGAATGTGGAGACATTCAAGGCTAGACTAGGTGGCAAAAGGTTATAGTCAACGCGAAGGCATTGACTATCAGGATACCTTTTCCCAGTAGCTATGCTAAAATCCATCCGCACATTGCTTGCTGTTGCAGCCTATTTCGATTATGAAATATGGAAATGGAATATGGGAGATTGTTAGATATATGTGAATTGGTGACCTAGGGGCAAAATTATAATTTTGACTATAAATCAATAAAATGGGTTATTTTCTATCACATATGTGTATTTAGTGTCTGTGATACATCCTTTGAGTTAATGGTAATGATAATTCATATTTTCAAGAGTTGAAAATTTAAGACATGAATAATCATTATTAACTCATAAAATGCTCCCGACCATAGGATCATCACGAGGATGGTGATTGATCCGGAAGGTTGGTGTACAATCGCTTCTCTTTAGTAGATGAGTCTTGAGTCTACGGTGTGGAGACACCGGAGCGAGAGTACAGGTACTCGTTAGAGAACGAGGGCACTGAGCGTGACCACCTCGAGTAGTCATTAGGGAAGTCTACCTTCTCGTCAATGACTGACTCGATGCTGCAGTAGTGTGTCTGGTTCTTTGACCTGAGATGCATCGGCAGTTCACCTTGAGGGTGTTATAGTTTGACTACACCATTACTCGGTCT
This sequence comes from Cocos nucifera, assembly GCA_006176705.1. Taxonomy (NCBI): domain Eukaryota; kingdom Viridiplantae; phylum Streptophyta; class Magnoliopsida; order Arecales; family Arecaceae; genus Cocos; species Cocos nucifera. The sequence goes on along the minus strand of QRFJ01004758.1, from coordinate 6,761 downwards.
CCTAGCCATATGGAACCCTGAGGTGTATGTTGGCTATAGCATGTTCATTGTAGGAACTGGATTGCATCAAGATGGAATCTATCTACCTCGGTGGTAGAGGAGCAGCCCTATGATGATCATGAGAATCAAGTCCAGAAGCCCATGGCCATGGCAGAGTGAAATAATAGAAAGAGTTTCTATTTAGATTTTCACATTGGACTCGAATCGAATGATTACATCATATGACAGAGACTAGGGTTTGACGAGTTCACCTTAACCCTAATCTGATCGGGGCTCAAGATAGAAGAACTTAATCACACAGGTAGCTGCACCAAGAGGTTCGCATTCAGCTCTGATGGGTTGCCACCATATACTGCTAGGTGTCACTGGTGGATTTTGGGAGCAATTAGAATGATTTAGATGATCGATCATTCTAGCTGTTCGAATCAGAAGAGTTCTGATCCATCGAAAGGAGTTTCGATGATGTCGATGATAGAGATCATGACATATCCCATTACCATACAGAACTGAACCTAACTGGGTCACACAAACAAGGGTTTGAATCTGGTGATCATCAATTGAACTGATCTAGTTCAATTGATCTGAATGAGATTCAATTAGGTTCAAGGAAATCGTGCTAGCACTCGATTGAACCTAACGTTCTTCTTTTACTATCATAAATAAGTTGTCCTGACTGAGCCAAAGGAGTTTGTGCTCAATCAGAGGCCTTCATATGGTCTGACTGGAGGTTGTCCAAGTCAGAAAAGGTTGTCTTATTTTGTAAGACATTACCTGCCATTTTTGGTCACCTGCCATTTCTTGTTCTTTGACTTTGGTCAAAAGTCTACCTTTGACTGGTCAAACGTTGACCATTGACACTTTGACTTTTGACCACATGTCATGCACCTATTGGAGAGCTGGTGGGGGCCTGTCCCCCTGCCAGAACCTGGCAAGGAGAAGGGCGCACGCCAAGGGTGGCGTGAGCCCAAGTAGGAGGCGCCTGGAGTCCTTGTTGGACAAGGACTCCATCTCCTTTTTGGATTCCAATTAGAGTTCTACTAAGAATCCAACTTTGACTGGTCTTAGGCACCCTCTAAGGAGGAATCCAGGGGACTCTATTCCCACCAATCAGATTTAGATCTGATTTCACAAAGGGTTGTGATTGGTTGGGAAGAAGAGAGAGTTGGATCACAAGCTTAGTCTATAAATAAAGACCCTGCGCCCAACTCAATTCCAAGATTGAAATAATAGAAATTTCCCACGCCCCCCAAGGCTGCCTCTCCCCTCCTTCTCCATGCCAAACCACCTTCTCCCTCTTGCTCTCCACGTCCAAAAGGAGTTTTGGACCTTGGTTGGTGCGATTCAGATCAAGAAAGGCGATCAAAAGCTAAGAAGGCTGCGCTGCTGCAAAGGACGACTGCTGATCTTCAAAAGAGTTTTGAAGATCCTCCAGATCAGATCCAGATCTGATTTTTGGAGGTGTGATAGAGAAGAAGAGGATCTCCAGATCCAACCCGAGTGGATACCGGTAGAGGCCAGGCGCTTGCGTGGCTAAGATCCAGAACCTTCCGCTGCAATCAGGATCATCAACAGGGTAATAGGATTACCCAAATCAGGTAAATTAAATTTGATTTAATTTATCTTATTTTATTTTATTTATTAAAATAATAAGAATCAGATCTGAAAATATCAAGATCTGATTGAGATCAAGAGAAAAAATTTTTGAAATATATCTCTTGATCTGATCAGATCTGAACGAACCTGGACCGGGAAATCAGGATTTTCCTTCAACTGGTATCAGAGCCATGGTTCTAAAATATTTAGATCTATTTTTAATTTATTTTAATTAAAAATAAGTGATTTTAGATGTCACATGAGATGTGATCAGATCTGAAATCAGAAAAAATTAAAATTAAATGATTTGGATCTAAGATTAGAAAATATGCATGACTAGTTCTAAAATAGAATAGTTCTATAGAATAGTCTTGCATGTTTTTGATTTAATCTGATTAAATCATATTTTAGATCTTATTTATTTACTATTTTTTGATATTATAAGTGTTATAATAACATCTGAAAAAATAGCAAATAAAAATTATTTAATTTTAAATATCATATGAGATATGATTGATGCATGTCTAGACTAGTTGTAGAATAGTTCTACATAATTGTCTAGATTAGAATTTATTTTGATTAGATCAATTTAAATCTAATTTTTTAGATTATTATGAGATAATTTAGATCTGAAAAATATGCATGATTCGATACATGAGATGTATGCAAAATATGCCATGATTAGATCTAATTTTTGTATATGAGATATATGATATAGATCTAAAACTATTTTTGTAGTATTGCATGTTCCTGATTAAGGCGTTCCTCTTGGCCGTCCGGTCATAAGAACGAAGAAGGGTTTAAAGGCCCTCTCTTCCCATTCGATGGGGTGTTCTTATGATGTGTAGGGGTGCTGCGTGTTCGTCCTTAATCAGAAATCCCAAAACTTACTTTCTGCAAAACCCTAGATCCTGAAACCCTAGGATTTATTGTGCATATTTTGTTTATGAACCCTACTTAATTAAGAATTAAGATTTATGAAAATATTAATTAGGTCTAAAATTGAGAATTTCAGATCTAAGACATATTCATAATACTGGGTTCGGGCTTGGGTAGCTCAATTAGGTCTAAGCGGTTGATCAAACCGAATCAAGAGTTGGTTAGATGGGATCAACAATGCTTAAATTGACCAGCCTAATAGGATTAAGTCTGGGTCAAGATCGAGTCACGATCAAGCAAGACCTAATTAGGCTCAGAGGTTAGAGTCTGGATTGTAGGCTAACCCAATTGGTTCTGACTCAACAATTTGGTGTCTAAGGTAAGTTTGGCACATACGACCGACTGGTTTTTAATTGGAAGCTACTCGACCTGAATGCGTTCTTGTACGAGTTAATGGCATATTCCTTCCACCGGTCTCACTTACCTGGCCATATCTGTTGACACAGTTCTGATCTGAGGTGGTCAATAATCCGAGCTAACCCATGCCACTAGGTTAGTCATAATTGTTATGACTATGACCAAGTCTAGTTTAATGAGACCTGAATCAATTCTCCCTAAGAAAAGATTAAGTCTGAGGTCTTCCACCATTGTAGATGTGCGGGCCCTTCCCGGGGTTGATTGTTCTCGGCTGGATACAGTGGCTCAGTTGCACCGGGAAAGATGCAACCATGTCTATTAGGCATTGGATGCTATGGGCTGGAGGATGAGTTGGGCTCAATATTCTGGATACGGTGAGAGACTCAATTAGGAACCCAGTCTATGCAAATGGTGGGTCTGACTTAACTAAGGAGTGGATCAATATTTTGGATACGGTGAGATTCATGAATTAGAGACCAAGTTTGGGTGCACCATGATTAGAGAATCATTGAACAAGAGTTGTTCACTCATTGGCTAACCCATCACCAATAACTGTTAGGTGAGGTGATGAGTCAGTTGGTGAGACCGCACCACCCCCTAGAAATCATTAATCATGGAGATTTTCGCATCTCTACAGAGGGAGTGTAGGGATCCGAGAAAATAGTGGGAGCTAATTTGTTTAAAAATAAAATTCCCTAAATAAATTGGTCAAGTCAAAATTACAGTATCTAACTAGAATCTTTGACTCTCTACAGGAAAATGTCTGCGTCCAACCCATTGGCACGTATCCTGGACACACATAGACTGACTGGACCCAATTATAAAGATTGGCTCAGGAACTACAAAATTATTTTGGGTTCGAGAAGTTAACCCATGTTTTGGACCAGGACCCTCCCACCTTACCAGCCCGTCCATCCACTGAACAGAGAGCGTCTCTGGAAAAATGGATTGACGAAGATAATAAGGCCAGATATTACATGTTGGGCTCGATGTCTGATGAGCTCCAGCGCCAACATGAAGATATCGGGACTGCTCGCCAAATTTCTAATGCAAGAGTATACTTCCCTAGAAGCTATGAATTAAAAAAAAGTTTTAATAAATAAGGGGTAAATTATAATTTAAATCAGAAATGGATACTAACAATCGTTCACAATATAATACAATATTCAGTTTTTTAGATTAATTTTATTTCATGTGACGGTGGAGTCTCCTAATTTATTCACTATCCCTTTGGTCCAGGCATAGCAAAACTATTAATATTTATTAATTATCCTTTGATCCAGGTGTAATTTAAATAAATATTAATGCATTAGGTTTTGTGAAACCCTCTAATTAAAATACGCTGCATTCAAAGCACATTAAAATTTTCGCATGCATATGAATTCTAATTTGATTCATAATACAAGGTATATAATCAAGAAGCATTAACATAGATATACTTGGTCCATAACATCTATGTTCATCAGATCAATTAGAAGATGGCTAATAATCTAAAAGCATTAAGATCAGATTTATATACTCCTCATGAATAAAATTTAAAAATAAATGACACTGAATATTGCATCAAAAGAGTGGCTACACCTTAGCCTTAGTAAAATAAAATTTAGTTTATGATAACAAATTCAAAAACAACAAATAAAATAAAAAGCATGGAGAAATTAGACTGTTTGATTGCTGAAATTGATTGTCTGCTGCTCTTGATGTGGAGAATTTGGCAAAGAAGAAGAGGCTCTTTGATCGATGTCTTGATCATCGAAAAAGAATTAAAAATTCTTTTTGATTTTCTCATAAATCACTTTTTTTTTATCTCTTTCCTCTCTCTTTCTCTCTCTCTCTTTCTCCCTCTCTCTCTTTTTCCCCGTCTCTCTCTTTGTCTCTCTTTAATTCTTTTTTTTTTTGTACGACAACCATAGGTTTTATAGATAAAGAATTTGATTTCCCTTCAAAATCCATCAAAAACTAGGTTTAAGACTCTCAAAACAACTCAAATTAAGATCTGGGTAATTCTGGCTGTTGGATGGTGATCAAACGGTCCAAAAACCACTCAAAAACCCCTTAAAATAACCCAGATCAAGTTGGATTTAATATCAGCCATTGGATCAACCGTTGGATCAAATCTGGGCCGTCCGATCGCATTGAAATAAGCCTTCAGACCTTTAGTTTTACGTCGGAATGAATCTCGACCGTTGGATCTCGATCGAGAGCTGGGGATGCCATCCATCAGCGCCTTCTTCTCGTCCGTCCAATCAAGCTTCAGTGAATACCGTCCGTTGGATCAGCCAGAATTCCCAAATTGCCCTCCGTGGACCATGCATGAGCTCGGTGTTGCATGGACTGCCGCGTTTTTCAGCCAATCAGAGCATGCATCTTGCTGTGAAATTCCCAAAATGCCCTTCAGATGGTCCATCGTGCACCATAAAAAATGCTGACGTCAGCGTTGCGTAGGCATTTTTTTTTTTTTTTTGAAATTCGATTCTAGGCTCGTTTGAAGTCCGTTTTGCCTGAAATTTTTTTCATCAGAACCAAAAAAATAAGATCTTCACATTGGTGGCCTTCTTTCCTACATAAGATTAATAAAAGTATAAATTTCTAATAAAATTGATTAATTTATTTTATAATTTAATACTTTTATTAGTATATTTTTACCACTTATCACACCCCCTAACTTAGTCATTGCTAGTCCCTTAGAAATGTTTTATTTAATACCATATTTCAATAAGATTATCCATCACAGAGATAAAATCTAGGATTAAAGGTCAAAAAGTTTAGAAAATACTGCTAACTAAGCATTGAGCTTCAGAAGCAAATTTTTCAGTCAATACAATTAAAAACTTTCTTAGAGTACATCAAAGATCTATAGCACTTGTGTTCGTGATGACTAACTTTAGCATTTCAGTATTAAATTAGAAGAACAAAAGTATCCTCTCCTATCACCTATTTTGGTCAATTTTCTATACATTCTCAATTTTATACTCATGAATTAAGGTAGCTTTCACACTGCCTTTTCTTTTCTTTTTTTTTCTTTTTTTTTTACTGTGCTGAGCATCCTGGCCTTTCCTTCACCATTTTATGTAAATTTTCACACTTGACCTAGGTGCAGAGATCCAGTTACTAGGCTTTGGGCAATCCACATATACTCTGTCTTTTGCACTTTATTTATAGGCAGGTAGCTCTTTCCTTAAATTCAAGTTTTTTTTTGATTAGAATGTATATTAATTACTAATTTTCAGTGATAATTGAATCCTCAATTGGCCTTATAATCAATACCTACTTTGCCTTGTTAGTGTGCATGTGCAATAAAAAGTGCTAATAATCTTTAATGACCTAAGTAGGCTTGCTAAAAGTTGACCAAATAATCTACTTCTTTAACTCTTTACATTCATTAGCAAATAATTCTATCTTTTATCACTTATCCAGTTTATCTTGCTCAAGATTTTCTTCTTGACACATGATTTTTTTTTTTTTTATATATTAATTATTCTACATTGTCTTAAAGAGAAAAAAAATAAAGGATGTAATAAAGGACAAGAAGGAATACCCTAATTTTATTCAGTTGGTTCTTTGGAGCTTGAAATTTTGCTTGAGTTCTCATTGATTTTTCTGCAAATTGAAAATACACACCAGGAGCAAAAAAATTAGAAAAAAAAAAAAAAAAAAAAAAATGAAAAACTAAAAAGAAAAGAAACAACCTATTAGTAGTTTGATTTATAGTCTTCAGCTTGAACTTTCTTTGAATTCTAAAGTGGATCAATCGATGCCACCTTCAATGGAATACTTTCATTTTTGATCGGTCTTCTTTCAATTTGACATTGCTCACTTTTATAGTCCAAACCTATTTTCTACAGAATTCTCATATAATGAAATGTCAATAA